>VXCB01000077.1:0-191856 GCA_009613015.1 Mollisiaceae sp. DMI_Dod_QoI
CGTCGAAGGGACTCAATCTTAGCTCTGGGATACTATTGCAATCCAATCTGCAAGCAGACCAAGCTCTCAAAGGAGCTACAGGTTCGTAGGGGACACCAGCGTACAGGTGTTGAGTCTTCGTCCCCCTATTGACATATTAAAAAGGCCTCTAAAGGATTTCGAACTTTCACATTTTAATGTAATTTCTTAGATTAATATTTGAGAAGTATACTTTAGTTTTTTTGCAAACATATAATCAAAGTATAAGTAATAGTGTTTTATACTTATTTAAAGGATTCTAAGTAAAGTAAGTGGCTTTAGTGTTTCGAAGCCTGAAAAGTACCCTGAAAAGCACAGACTTTTGAACCCAGGCTCGTAAGGAAGGAATAGCGGGCAGGCGAGAGGCGTGGAAAGCCTCGTTTGGGTCAGTGATAGCCACAGCATTTTTAGGTCGTGGCTGTGCAGACACGGCCGAGGGTTACTTCTCTCAGCCGTAAATATGTACCTCCTTCCAATAGAAACCCTTACCTGCTGCAGGATTCTGCACCATTCCCACAACTCTCACCGATATGTGCTGGCTACAGGACCAGCTCAGGTATGGCCATAGAAATGTTTGCACGACCCAGAAAAAATCGTTCCTCGTTCAGAGACCAAGTCTCATTCATTCTGGAGCACGACCTATAGATGTAAATCTCTTCTGTGAGGACTGATTACACGTCAATGCATGGGAGCTCTTCAGCCTTGTTTCATTAGACTAATATAGTTCGCCGTACCTAAGGCTGTCGAGATATCCTAAGCTCCTAATGCATCGGACGCATTCCCAAAGAGCTGGTTCGAAGCGTGGGCGAGATATCAGCACTGGAGATGACTCAGCCACTTCGTACAAGCGTCCTAGAACACTGGATTTTCCCCAAGAGCCGGATAATTCGAACTTCGAGCCTTCCAGACCATCTGAAAGTCAACTCGACAGTATCACGGAATCGTCCTCCAGCAGCTCTAGTGCTGAAGATACCAGCTTTGTACGCTCATTAACCTGATATTGCACTACTCGACTTCATATTACTAACTAAAAAGTAGACTTCAGATACATCTCTGACAAACCTATCTCGATGTTCCTCTTCTAACCCAACCCACGATACTAGCCGCACCAGTTTCCACATCAAAGATCTCGCAACTTTTGCTACAACTCTAGAAGAGGTGAGCAGATTTGAGTCTATTAGTTTAACTTACAATTTAACTTGTGAAGGCTGCGAAAGGTGCGTTTCCGAACAGAGGGCGCTCACGTTATGCAAAAGTCCATGCCTGCTTGATACGTTGGGCGGAGGACAAAACCGTCCAACCAGAACTTGAACGCTTGTATGACGTCTTCAAAAATGTGTACGGATTCGAAGTCGAGGATTGGACCATCCCAACAATTAATTCACACCGAAAGCTTATGGGGAAAGCTCTAGACTTCATCGAAGAATTCGATGCAAGAGACAACTTATTTGTTGTCTATTATGCAGGTCATGGTACAATCAACGAGAACCGGCAATCTGTGTGGTGTTGTACACGGGATCCAAAGTATGCGTCAGTCGACTGGTCATCTATCCAGAGTCTATTTGACGACGCATTATCAGATGTACTCATTCTTCTCGACTGCTGCGCTGCTGCTAGCTCCATCAATACGTCTGGTAATGGCATAAACGAAACAATAGCAGCGTGTGGGTTCGAAGGCATAGCCCCGCCACCAGGGCCGCATTCATTCACGAATACACTCATTGAGGTTCTTGAAGATTGGAAGGATAGAATTCATTTTTCTGTTTCTCTTCTCCATTCGGAGGTGTTATTCCAATTGAAAAGAAAGCGTCCGGAGAAAGGCCGGCAGGGCACACGGATACCGGGATGGTGCTCGACTCCTGTTCACTATATTTCAAGTTCGGATCCCAGGCCTCAAAGTATCGAGTTAAGCCGGATCCAAGTACATGCTGAAGACACAGTCATGGATTTATCGCCTTACCCTCCTCGACCTGTTGACACTGGACTACCTAAGCCGATCCCTGAAGATGGGCAGATAAGTTCTTTAACGAGCACATCACCCACTGGAACTATGACCGTCCCGCATGTTCTGATCTCTGTTGCGCTCGAAGAAGAGCAAGCGGATCTAAACTTGGATTGTTGCCGACTTTGGCTAACGAGATTCCCTGCTTTAGTCAAGTATGCTAAAGTCGAAGGAGTCTTTAAGAGCTATTCTACACTCCTTCTGTTGTCACTCCCGATTGCAATTTGGAATATGCTCCCTGAAAACAAAGCATGTTCGTTCATTAGCTTCATCACATCTAAAAATCTTGCCTGTACGGTGGACTTCGCCGACGATGAAATCTCAGCACAGGCAGTGTCAAACGCGTCTCCGACAAAATCAATTGCACCGTCACCCGTTTCTGACCCGATGCAAAATTGGGATTCGAGGCATGATGGGTGTTCGAATATTGATCCCGATAAATTTCGTGAGATAGCTGAGCCATCTTCCTCAATGCATGCTGAATATGCCAATCCATTCCGGACATACGAATACGCAAGACCTAGCTATGGGGCGGGTTTTGGATCTAGACAAAATGTTGCAGACAACTCTTTCTTCGGAGATTTCGAAATAACAAGATCAGTTCTTGAACAAAGCTCCTGGTCGCCATCTGCAGCGAGCAAGTCAGATGTAGGGGCCCTTGTCTGTACGATATGCAACAAGCACATGACAACCCTATCGAGACTAAAGTATCACGAGCTGCGGCGGCACAGCAAACCCTATAAATGTACTGTTCCTACATGCATGAGGAGGAGAGAGTGCTTCTCCACGGCAAATGACCTCGACAGACATATGAAAAGTCAACATCATGACCCCGTTGCGGAGATGACATCCGTGAAGAAATATCGCTGCTATGGCCATCCCTGTAGATTGAAGGACACGTCTTGGACGAGTCTGGATGATTTTCGTAATCACTTGATGATGCACTCACTGATGAAGCGTTAGAGCAATGGATTTATGCTGTAAGTGGAACGGCAAGTGAGGCAATATAAAATTCGACGTTAATCACTTCACAGGGGAGAGTTCTGGGAACAGTCATTTCCGCTATCGGACACCAATAACAGATATGATGCAAGCAAGCCTATGGAACAAATGACAGAGTACAAAATTCCAGGGCTCGTTAGAGAGTCATCTGGTGTCCAGGAAATTCCGAAGGTCGGTAGCATCAGCCATCCGAGCGGGAGAGACGTTGCCCGAGCTTGAGCAAGGCGGCGATGCTTACCAACCGAATTGAAAGGATATCGAGAGAAAAAAGTCGCCTGAGATTGCCCTAGCAAGAAGGCTGGTAGGGGTAAGTGAATTTGGACGGGCTATTCAAAGACTTGGAATGGTGACGGAGGGTTATATTTATGGCGATGAAACCGCGGCATTGGGAGAGATATAGTCTAAGCCTTCAATGGATCGCTCTCGATACCTGTGTTTTCGCCATTAGAAGGCATACTGTTTGAAAAGTATCATTCTAACTTCACAAAAGTGCCTCGTTTTAACTCTAAGAGAACTATAGATTACGAATGTCATCTCAACATCTCATGCCTTAGCGGCTAAACTCTTGTACTCCTATTTTAAGATACTGACCGCTGAGAGGGACAGCAGGAGACAACCGATACGGAGGTGTCGAATGTGCCACAGTCTACAATTAAAGAAGGAGAAGGGGGACAAACTTGAGAGCAATCTTGATCGAACTGAGACAATTTATAAAAGCTATCAGGTTTATAGTATAGATGCGTCTCCTGAATCGAGGATCAGGTGTGCAAGCCGTGACACTACAGTCTTGAGCTCAAATCAAGCTTACAAGACTATAAATATTGAATTGAACCTAGTGATAATGTATTGGTATCGCTAAATAAGACTGAGTCGGCCTAGATCAAGATCAATATAATCAGAGGTGGAAATCATTGAATCCCCGATCTGTAATTTCAACAACAGTCTGAATTTAGACTCCCTGGATTTTACTAATACTATGAAAAACGCAAATCTATCCTTGCACCCCAACGCCAAGCTCAATATTCTGCGGAAACGACGATTCAAGACCGTTTGGGACTAGCTGGGCAAGCCATTCACGGCGCTCGGAAGAATCCAAAGCCGGTTACGTACGGACCACTAACCTGTCGAGAACGCCTCCGTAGCAGCAGCCCCACTTGAGCGTGATGGTACATAGATCTATCCTGACCTCAGATCTTCCAAAAGAAGAGCAAGATTACACAGCATTATTCTTGTACCCCTGACAATATATCGCTAATCCATCAACACTCCACACAGCATGGATTCTAACGAGGTGGACAAAGATTACGAACATCCTCCTATTGATGCCAAACCATATGCTGTCCCAGCAAATGAACATGTTGGTTCACTCCCCAGCTCATCTGTGCAGCTAAACGACGGGAAAAGCTTATCGAACACGTCGGTTGCGCAAACGGTTGGCGATGCATATAGCTATGAAAGTCTCATAGAAGCACCTGCACAACAGCCGAGCACATCCGGAATCTCATATGGCGCCATAACATCTGATGCCTCTCACTTTCACGCAGATGAGAAGGATATACAAACTGATATGACGTCTGTCTATCCCGTTGGCAATATAAGTGACAGCAACGTTCAAGAACAAGAAGCGCCACCGATCACTAATGAAATCGCAACTACGGAGAACATTTCATCTCAGTCGACTGAGAAACTAGTCGACATGGATACTTCGCATGCACCAAACCTCCAGGACTATGCAGGTGCTCAAGGTTCCCAGGAGGCGCCTTCGACAACGACGGTAAATGAGAACCAGTCTATGTCAAAAGGGAAAGAGATAGACTTTTCGACCTCAGAGGAAGTTGAGACTTCCACAAGCGCTGGGCCAAACGATATAGAGGATGCAGAGGAAAGCACCCAACCTCATCCGAACATCGAAGTCGACTCCAATGTACGTGGTCTAGGTCTCCGACGCAAGAGTTTGTACTGATTCTCGACTTTGTAGCCTCGATACGACTCCGATGCCGATTCGGCTATTGGCTCAATGCCAGCGTACATATATCTCCTTTTGCCTCTTAGAATAGATTGCTAAGTCTTGAAAGAAGCTCAACGGTGTCTCTTCGTGAAAGTGTTTTTAATTATATTGAAGGTCAGGCTCCAAATTTATCGTGAAGCTCTTACCTGACAGTCATGCAGAAAACGGTCGAACTTATCACGCTTTTCAAGCTGGAAGTACGTTGAAGTGTCCGACACACTTCGCCGGCTCTGGCTGACATGCTTCTGCTAGAATATCTTCTTCCAAACGATGAGACAGAGCAAGAACGACTAGGCATGTTGTTGATTTCCCTTGTTGCTGCTTGCTATCTAAGCTAATGATAATGTCTCAGATCTCCAGCATCATCTATTCGTCGTAACCATGGACAATAAACTGCATTTGGCACCTATTAGAAATCCCCAAAATGTTCTTGACATCGCAACCGGTACAGGAATTTGGGCGAT
The DNA here is from genome assembly GCA_009613015.1 of Mollisiaceae sp. DMI_Dod_QoI. Classification (NCBI taxonomy): domain Eukaryota; kingdom Fungi; phylum Ascomycota; class Leotiomycetes; order Helotiales; family Mollisiaceae; species Mollisiaceae sp. DMI_Dod_QoI. Next base: position 5,495 of record VXCB01000077.1, read on the forward strand.
TGAGTTTGGTATCTGACCTCGTTGTGTGTTCCAATATCTATAGTTCGCTAACATATCTCAGCCGAAGAATTTCCCTCAGCTAGCGTTTTGGGCACAGATCTGAGTCCCATCCAACCAGCTTAGCATGTTATCCCTTCGCTATCAACCTCTAAAATCAATGCTAACAACATCCAGCGTCCCTCCGAATTGTCGTTTCGAAATCCACGACGCAGAAGAAGAATGGATCTTCAACCAACCCTTCGACTACATTCACGCGCGGGCTATTGTCGTCTGCTTCCGAGATCCTCAATCCGTCATAGCCAGTATCTACGAAAATCTCGCTCCGGGTGGATGGTTCGAGTTCCAGGATCCAATCATGCCATTGAAATCCATAGACGGCACACTAGAAGGCACCGCTCTCGACGAGTTTCAAAAATCATGTATGGCAGCCGGGGCAAAACTCGGTCGTCCTTGGACGAACGGGAAGAACTACGGAAGGTGGATGCGAGAAGCGGGATTCGAGGATGTGCAGGAGACGAGTTATTACTGGGCTACGAATCAATGGGTGAAAGGGAAACAGCAGAAGCTACAAGCGATGTGGTTGCAAGCGAACTTACAAGAGCTTCTGCCGGCTTGGGGACTCGGCCCGCTGTCAAGAGCTTTTGGGTGGAGCAGGCAGAGGATTGAGGTGGCTATTGCGAATGCGAGGGCGGATTTGAGAAATCCTCATATTCATGCGTATGCGGAGTGTTATGTAGCGTATGGGAGGAAGCCAGGAGGACCGAGACCATGAGATTCTAAGAAGTGCATTCTACCGAGGTAAATTGTAGATACAAAGACGTAGAGCGAGGGATTATATCGAAGAATTTATCGCGTCCGTATACCCCAGACACTCATTTTCAATAGCGGACTTGAAAGTCTTGTGTGCCATGACACTCATCGTCAATAGGAATTCCCCTTATTGCCCCCAGTCAAGTAATTCTATTCAACTCCATACAATTAAGCGAAGGCGGTGAGGCCTTCGTTAACCCTGGCACCACCGTACTCTGCACGCGATCAGTCAAGATGACATGACCCTTCATTGTCACATTTGCACTACTCCCACACGGATACAGACGAGATTATGGTAGCCAAATCACTCTGTAGCTGCTGTCAGCCTGTTTTCTCCACAGTGCAAGGCCTCCAAGCGTTGATAGGACCAGATGGCTACAAACACCACAACGAAGTTGACCTTCATCATTTTGCTCAAGCTGGATGTATGCTGTGCGACTTGATTTCTAGAGCATGCCTAAAAGGGGGGATAATATTTCAAAATTCTGATGAACATGTGTTTCTTTTTGAATCTTGCGGGCCGCCTATTCGGAATCAGAAGTTTCTCGAGATGGACAAACACCCGCTCCTTCAAGAAGGATTGCATAGCATAATCGTCACCACTGATATCCAAGGCATGCAACAGCCTCGCTTGACGCCATCGGTGAGTATGGGTACAGTCAATCGTTATTGTATTGCTAGATTTACGCTGAATTTGGGTTTACAGGTAGTGCCGCAAGCGAGTATGTTGAAGGGAGACCAATAGTCCTTGACATGTCAAGTGCTGCGGTCGCAGACCCTGTCAAGGAGTTACTCAACGAGTGCTTTCTACTTCATGCGAAATGTCCTAAGCCTAGGTCAAACCAGGCTTTCCAGCCAACACGAGTGATTGACGTGGGCGTCATCGGAAATCATGAGACATCATCTGTCCGCATTACCGACAAAGTGAAGCCGAGTGCCTACGTTGCTTTGAGTTACTGCTGGGGCGGATCTCAAGCAGTCACGACAACAATGGCAACACTAGATGATCATCTCCGCCAGCTTCCCATGGAAAAAATGCCCCAGACGATCAAAGATGCCATCACGGTCACTAGGAACCTTGGAATGCGCTATTTGTGGGTAGATGCATTGTGCATTATCCAAGACTCAGACGAGGACAAGGCAGCGGAAATCTCAAACATGGGACAAATATACAAGAATGCTACCTTGACTATCGCAGCAACCTGTTCTCAAAGCGCCAATAAGGGATTTTTATGGGAGCGGCAACTCCCACGTGCCTGCCAAGTGGATCTCCTCTTGCCAAATGGCGATCTTGCTGAGATGTTCGTCTCCGAATGTGTGTTCGAAGAGAGTAAGAGACCTCTGGATTCTAGAGGTTGGGCATTCCAAGAAAGTACCTTGTCGCCTCGGATTCTCATCTACGGAACGATGGATGTAAGTTGGCGATGTGCAACAAAGACGTTTGAAACTATATCTGGCAGTTCAAACGAGCGCTTCATACCCTCTCCCCGTCTCCCAAATGAGCTTTCTGTCGATCGATCCTCTTCCGAAGAGAAAATCAAAATCCAAAACCAAGCCTGGAGGAGTTTGATGATTGACTATACCTCGCGATCTCTTACATTTCCTACAGATCGACTTTCCGCTATTGCTGGAGTGGCTGCTGAATTTGGGAAGTTGTTTAATGACGAATATCTGGTAGGAATGTGGCGGAAAACGTTGAAGAATGATCTAGGTTGGTACCGATCCAATCGCGAGGGAGAACAGAAATGCCAGCATTTGGGACTGGGCCTTGCACCTAGTTGGTCCTGGGCAAAGATCGAGCGAGGCTTCATTGACAATCATGTCATTATCGATCCAGATATCGATGTGATTGATGTGAAAATCGACTGGCTGCCGATAAAGAATGGGATTATCGCTGCGAAAGGATGCTTGTATATTCGAGGCATCTTAATTAACATGTCCCAAATAGACTCGAGCAGACTAGAAGGCTTCAAGCAGATTATGGATGAAGAAGATGATGTAGCTAGTGTGGAAGTAAAGTGTCTCTATTTGGGATCAACCTTCGCGCCGCGAATGGCTCTTGGCTTATTGATAGAGCCTGTTGACGGTGGCAGATACAAGCGAGTTGGACAGCTACAGATCAAAGAGGAGAGAGACTCTCCATTGGTGGAGAAATTCTCGTATATCTGGGGACAGCCTGGGGCCACGAGGGAAACAATCATTGTGGTCTAAGGATCCCGTAGCGCACTCCTTCAGAAGAGACTGATGCAAAGCAGATTTGGGGGAATGTGCCTATGCACCATGAATATACATTTTTATTGGCAACCAAGGTTCCGCGTCAGGTGTAAGGATGTATTGTTTCAGGACATACATCACCTAGAACCTTTTTTTAGAAGCTCAGATCCTGGCACTGTCAAGGTTTTGTGCCCGGTAGACTCGCCAAAGAAGCCCTCGTGAGCACCGTGGTGGTCACCATAAGTCGCATGATGACTGACCACAACGTCTCTCTATCTAGATTTGAGACTTGGCAGAACAAGATGTCGAATCTAGATCACTCCTCCAGCGATACTATCTTTCGTAGCATAACACGGGACCCTTGCCTCCCTTCTCCAGTTATTCGAAAACAGCTAGCGATTTCTCCTCTATTCCCATGTTGCGACATGATAACCATATGCTCGAGATTACACTTGACCCTCTGTTTCCAAAACGATGCTCGAAACGGTGACAGCAGCCACTTGGGTAAGGCATTCAGAACCAAGCGGCTATATAAGACTATATACACTCCAGCGTCCATTCAATCAGCTAGATTATTGGCTATAGGGACTCTTTTTCCGAATGCCCGGTCCATATTTATACAACACCCAAGGGATTGGTACCATGAGCATGCAAACAAAAGCCAGAAGCAACGTGGCCCACTTAACACCTAGCGCCTCGTACATTTGCACAGTGAATAACGGAAAACTGGCTCCCATTGTATATCGTAGAAGACCGTTGGCAGCCATGGCAGATGCGCCACTCAGTGGACCATAGACATCTAGCATGTAGAGTGCCGCTGAGATGAAGACGGTGACGTTGCCAAAGGCGAATGGGATGCCAGCAAGGATTGGCGCGATCCAATGGATAGATGTTTTGGCGGTTAATGCAAACCAGACGAGCCTGCAGAAGAGTCAGCATAATGATTCCAGATTTCCAACTTTGGTGGATCGTAGAATGGCTTACCCGATGGGGAGACAGAGATCTCCAATCATGCCGATGTATAATCTCTGCTCGGGGCCTCGATTTCGGATGCGTTCCCCACCCTCCCGGACGATTCTCTGATACACCAAGAGATCGACTAGAATCGCGCCGAGCGCTCCGAGTATCACGCCAACGCCAATCCCTAAGAATGTTAGACCGTACTGCCAGATCTCGAAGCCGTATTCTCCCATAAAAACAAATGGGTAAGCTTCGAAGAAAGCGAACAGCACGCTGAAAGTGAATGCGTTGTAAATGGAATATAAGAGAACGATGGGCTCTGACACAAGCATGCGGATTGGGCGGAAGAGGGTAATAGTGAGGAGCAACTTGATGGCCTCCCGCGGCGGGAGCTCTGGTTCTGGAGGTGGAAGGCCCATTCGCTGGGCTTTTCTCTTGAGCAAGACTTTTCGGTGTGTTTCCTGCGTCGGGAGAACGAGAATATACGCAGCCAGTGCCAGGAGTATCGTAGACCACTGCGTCCACTGATACTTTGTATATGTTGCTGAGAAGCCTCCGATGACCGGTCCAAGGCCTGGAAGTTATAATCAATCAGTATCAGAACCACATTGCAAGGAGATGGGGAATTCCTTACAAGGACCCAAGAATGGTGCCATGACAACGAGAGTACCGGGTGCGGCCATCTTGTGTGGCTCGAAGAGATCAGCGACGGTGCCTGCTCCCACAGCAAGACATGGAGCACCAGCCATCGCTGCGAGGAGGCGGCATGCTAGTAAGCCTGCAAAAGAATTCGAGAAGCCGGCGCCGAGAATAAAAAGCATGTACAGAGGCATGCTGACTTTGTAGACAATGCCCCGACCGCGGGTTTCCGAGATAGGTGCAGCAAGCATGGGACCGATCGCAAGACCAAGGACAAACAGCGATAGAGGAAGTAACGCAGCCGTGTGAGATATATGAAACTTGTTCTCGATCGCAAAAGCGCCAGGTGTAATCATGGACGAGCCCGCCGTGACGCTTAGGCAAAGCAGCGCCACGGGGATAATATGACGGGCCTTTTTAACTGCGAGTATTCATCAGCTCTACTCGCAGAGACGTGAAGGCAATAGTATATCGCTCACAAGCACTCCAGTTTCTGGGGTTTTCCTGGTTGTCAGGCGCATCCCAATCGTCTATGAAGGCATTGGCCTTGGAGTCAGGTGTGTCCCTCCCATCTGTCGAGTCAGATTCTCGCACTTGAACTTCGACATCGAGATCGGTTGAATATTTCGACTCCATGGCGAGAGTTGTACGCAGTTGCAGTAAAGAAGGAACTTGAGACAAGCTGTGAAGAAATGAAGCAATCCACGGGAGAAGGGGTGCTATTCCTTTCTTCTATAAATAAGGAAAGTAAAGGTACTATCCTTATCATAAGAACTCCCGCAGTTGCCCTTTGCCACGAGGCAAACTCCCAGACCCATACCAACAAAGCGAAAGCGTTGCTATTGACTCGTAGTGCGATGTAGAGTATTCAGAAGAAGTCTTAGATGGAGCGGCCGATACGCAGCCGCTCTGCATTACCCGATTTGGCCGTCTGAGAGACTGTGCGAGATCTGGTAATCTGTTTTGGGCGGCCACGAGGGCCAGATCGATCTAGCTCCTGAGAGCTGAGCTGCCGCGTGGCTGCGTGGGCTGACTGGGGAACCGAGAGCGGGAAGAAGCGAGTCTGGACCCGCCCTCCCGCCGCATCGGGACCTCCACCTGAACTAAAAAGTACTCGGGACTGATCAGGGGAACCGCTAACCTTTTCCCCTGATCAGTCATTGGCTGAGGTACGGGGAAAGAAGCTTTCGCCAGGTCTTATCTACCTGATACTGTCTACGGCCCCGCAATTGAGCTTTCCCTAACCCCCCCCTGATATGGACTAGGACGGCGCCTTTTCTCAACAAGTACTATTGCCTGAGCTGCAAACTGCCGACTAAGATGTTAGCTTGTTTTTTCTACAACTCTTAATGGACCGATAAGGGAGATTCATTTGGTGGCACACTCCTCAGCCAGCCTCTCCCGTTCAGCCTCCAAACTTCAGCAGCCTCGCTTTGGCCGGAGCACTATTGATTGACTAGGCCACACCGATATCTGATCATTGAGGCCTGGTGGCCACTACGGAATACATCTTCCTATCTTGACGAGTCAGATATCAGATATTGGCATACGCAATCGATTCAAAACAGACAGCACTTCACTTAATTACCTTTAAGCAAGTTGAACTCGCTCCATCGCCCAAAAGGCCTTTGCAGCTCGACAATCTCCTCTCACTACAATTCTATCTTTTGTCCGCACAACGATTCTCTTCGAATTGCATCATGGGAAGAGGAGCTTATTCCACAAAAAATTATAAGGTCAAGCCTGCGAAGGCGGCGCAGGTCGACGCACCTACTTCTTCACGCGTTCCTGGTGTCCCTTTCATGGCCACGAAGCTACGAACAGCAACTTTCCTGTCACGAAATTTGTCTGAAACGAAACTGGCTGGCCCGGTGCCTGATCAATCTCCTCTGGTGCAAGAGTCATCTTGTCAACGGGATGGCACTGTGGATTCCCAGACGTGGAAACCGAATCTCTCCATGAACTCTACCCAACTTCGTGCGGATTTAGAGTGCGACGAAGGACACGATCCAGTGTCAAATGGCCTGTCTAATGGGTTAGAATGTTCAATGCGGCCGACATTCAGTCGAACCTCATCAGGGCTGGCCTCTGGAGAAGAAGACACATTTGAAGCATCCTTAGATACGTTTGAAGACCTCACCATCGAAGAGACTCAGTCCAGTGCCTCATCACTATACTCCAGAGACTCGTCGTCGATATATTCAACAGACTCTACATCGATATACTCTAGTGCCTCATCGGTATACTCCAGTGGAGCGTCAATATACAGCTTTGGGTCCACGGAGCTGATTTCAGAAGAGGTCGGCGGATCGCAATATCAACAACGTGCACGCACTGTTACGGTCAGGCGGCAAGAAGCTCAAGATCCGGCATCCAGAGAGAGATCTGCTTTGGCGAAGAAGGCTGCCCGATTCAAAAACTCTCGACTGCCACCACAACTGCCATCGTTCAGTATTTCTCTTCCAGCGTGGTCCATGGTTTGTCGTGCTGCGCTAGCATCGGACGATTGCTATGACTCGAATTCACTTACTCGACGAGGAACATATACTCCAGCGAATTCGTCCAAAGATATCAAAGCAATGATTATCGACGACCAGCTCATCGACAACTCTCGAGTACTCATCGTCTCTGTACGTGGTACTCAGTTTAAGAGTCTCTCGGATTGGGCCGTCAACAAGGCTGCGAAACCCGCAAAGCCTGTGGGATTTCTGGATGACGAGAAGAATGCATGCCATGCAGGATTCCTTCAGGTCGCCAAAGCAATGGTGAGTCAAGTCGCCGCACAGCTGCAACAGCATCCAGCTTCCTCGGAAAGACCCTCCCTTCTGTTCACCGGCCACTCTGCAGGGGGCGCTGTGGCCGCGCTGTTGTACAGCCACATGCTCTCGGCCTCCGTCTACTCAGACTTGACTGCGCTCGCCGGCCAGTTTCCTAGCATCAACTGCGTGACCTTCGGCGCTCCACCTCTCTCGCTGACGCCATTACCGAGACGCGATCACGGGTCTGGTGTTTTTCTCGCCTTTGCAAATGAAGGCGACCCGGTCCTTCGGCTCAGTGACGCCGCATACGTGAAGTCTCTCGCAAAACTGATGACCGCGTCGCCACCTTCATCTGGTACCGCGGCTCCGAAGGTCAAAGTCGTGCGCCGCTCCCGGGGCACTCACATAGTCCGAGAGATCGTTTCTGCTCCGCCGCCTCTTCCGTGGGAGGAACGACCGCTGTGGCCTACGCCGCCTACTCCACTGACCAACGCCGGTGAAATTATCCTCCTCCGCGACAAGGAGAATGGCAGCGCGGCAGCGTCGCGGATAACGCCCGAAGACCTGGGGGAAGTTATATTTGGCGATTTTGCACAACACACAACTGAGATGTATATACGGCGGGTCAAGGAGGTGGCCCTTGCTGCTATGTTGGGAAGAGATGTAGTAAACTAGAGGTAGGAGATGGAGTTAGGAGTTGAGCCAGGTAGATTGCTGTTCCAGAAGACGTTATGAAAGGTAGCTATGTAACTTATTAATACAAATCGCTGTTGTTTGGGTGTATATAAATTGTAGAAGATGCCTCACCTTTTCAGTCCTCGACCTTGTCGAAGCCATCTTGAACCGTTGTTTCCATCCACTCTCTGCATGCTAGGACAACACTTGCCTCTGCGAAAAGGAATGGTGTCATGGGCATGCTGCTAGGACCTGTCAGCATGAGACGCACCTGTCGTGGCACTGGAAATATGGTAACACAGGCCACAAACCACGTGTACTAGACCCGAAGCACGTTTGACGCTAATTTGTACTCTCTGATTCTCGTATGACCGGTCGTACCGCCCAAGTTACACTGCATGTCTTACTAGTGGATGATCCGTAGTACGTCGATCAAATGTTCCTGTTTATCGACGCAGGGGAAAGGCGTCACGGTAAGATGAATAATCGTCGCCACTCACCAAGCGGCATATCAATACCAAGAGCTAGTTTGAGCAGAGAATACAATGCCGATGAACTCGCTTTTCGCAGGAACATGAATCCGCATGGCCCGTTCGCATCGAATAGGCGCAAGGACCTATTTGGCGATGACGGTCAAGACTTTCCGTGGGGAGCGCTGGCTCGAGGATGAGACGAAAGGTAAGTATTGAGAGAAGATTGACATCAGTTTAGAGCCGGTTGAATAGCATGCCCAAGCAAGAATATTGCAAGAATGGTAACTAGCTAGGTAATTGTTGCCCTGGATGGCAACTTGAAGGCATGGCCCGATCCACGAGAGCAAGCATTATGCTTTTTAGGTCTTGCGCAACTCGAATGATGCAAAGCTGCAGCCAGGGAGCTTGTGAAAGACTACATCCACTATTTTCTGCGCTACGAGGAGTTCATGATCAAGCTTATGCTGAGAGGCAGAGCTTCGATGCAAACATCATCTGTAGTGCAGCCGTTCATAGCCAGGATCACCCAAGCAGCCACGTACTGTACAGGTATATGCAAAAGTGCCGCCATTATTGATTCCAGACCATGAAAGTTGCGGTACGAGCGAAGATTTCATGCAACAGAACTGCAGGGAGACCGTGATACTTCAATCTGCTCTGGAATCTCCCATACCGCCGGTCCTGCACCTTCTCTCAATATCTCTTTCCGAACCGAGTCCTCCCACAAAAGCATCAATTCGACACCTTCCCTTTTACAATGACTTTTCAGTACCATCATGGGATCTCTCCATATAGAACAAGGGAAATCATCTCGTATGTCTTGCAGCGCTAGGCAATAATTTCTTTTGTCCTCTTCTTTGGCAACGGCAGTCCTAAGCTCGTCCGCCATCTCACGATCTCGGTAATGCTGCGTCAATACAATTCTCCTCAATAAAGGAACAATGTCGGATTTCTTTTCAAGAATGTCGACCACAATGTCTTCGTCTTCTTCTAGGTTGTAGTTCGTGATCTTCAGAACCTCCAGGTTTGGTGGAAGAAGGCGCTTGATCGGGGCGTCAATATCAGGTATAGCATATTCATCATCATCCCAATCCCGACCCTCCTTATTGTATAGATGGCCAACCTGAATCTCGAGGTACTTGATATGCAGCAACTTGTCCAGGCCTGGAGCTGGCACAACCACATAACCCCTATAGCGGAAATCGACCCTGAAAGAATCTAAGGATCTAGATGACGGGCTTTCACTGATGGCTCGAAAGAAATCTTCGTGGTCGATCTGCTCGGTGTAATGAAGTGTGTCATCCTCGAGAGCGGAACAGATTGTAAGGGTTCGGAGCGCTCGTGGGTATCGTAGCATTATAGAGAGATCGCTAGGAGTAAATTTACAATCGATGAGTTTAAGCTCCTCTAATTGCGTATTGCTAACTTCTGGATCGTCGCGCAATGCCCACAGAGCTACCGACCATGCCCAGTGAAGTTCGAATTGGCGTAAATGAGGGTGTCGAAAGAGAGGGACTACTGATTCGAGAGCGAAATGGGCGCAGCATTTGAAATTAGGGTACCTTAATTTTGATTAGCTTGCATGTTTGACTTGCATCGGAATATGGTGAGCCAACAAGACACTAGTTGTGATGGAAGATTGATTGGAAGATACATGATATGATTCTCCATTTCGTCATCTTCACAATAATTGTATTCAATTGAGAGATGATGTAGATTATCCATCTGGCCCACCAGATCTATTAATTCTGATTCTGCAAATTCAGGTCAGCACCAGGGCAGGTGCGCCTCGAATTCTCGTATTTGCCGTACCAGTTGTGGCCCGTAGAGATCGAAACTAGACGAGAGATGCTGCATAGATCCGAAGTTCGTCACCAAGACAGATTTGTAAAGTGCGGGCGATGCGTGTTCGTACAAGACGTGGCACGTTCGTGCAAGCGCACACAAGTCGACAGGGCGGCAGAAGCTGGCGATGATACTCAAAAGCTCATCCGGGAAAGAAAGGAGGCTGCAGATAGGGACTCCTCCGGGCTCGCAAGCCATAGTATCTGGCTGGATCGTAGTTTTCGTGGCCATGTTGACGTCGAATGCTTGGTGCTTCCAATGGGAGAAGTTGAGAAGGTGAAGCTGTTGAGTTTGACACGAAAAACGCGCGCTAGGAGAGGTGTCACGTGCTTAGGTCACCTCTTAGGTAAAACAAACTCACAGAAATCTATGACTTTTATCAAGTTATAAAATAAAAGATAACATTGCCTAGTGAGTCTTATCTGAAATATTGTTGGCTTAAAAGGACATCAAGGCTCTTGTAACAGTCTCACGTCGCCGAATACTGTGTACATACCTACCTAGTAGGTACCTAGGTATATCCTCACTCCTCGTCAGGAACAACCATAGTTTATATTCAATTTACATGCCTACCATGGCTTCACACCGTGATAGCTCTTCAGAGTAGGCACCTCTCTCACTCCGGTGTAGCATCCTAGAGTGAGTCTTTACGAAAGACTCTGTCCATTCGTGTATGTTATAAATGAAGCTCGCAGCGAATACCACCTTGCAAGTGCCAGCCCTGGAGCCGTCACTATTCGATGGCATTATCGAGCTGTGTGAAGGTGATGACACGGTTCCCACCGCAGACCAGTATTTCAACGGCCTCGGTTGATTGGCAAGCCTTCCACTTGCCTGAGGTGTTCTCGAAGCATATTCAAGGCTTTTCGCCTGGCGATGTATTTCTGCGTAAAGAACGTATTAATGCCTGCGAGAATTCGGCGATGTGGTTGGTGGCATTCATCAGCAAAATAGAACTAGCGTAGATCTCTCAGGGGCGAAATGCACGGGCCTAGGTTCGCTTGAGCCCCTGAACCGTTGTAAGAGGCACTGCTCGAGAGGAGGAAGAAGCTGGTTTTCTCCACTTAAAAATTGATCATCGTGATATTCTCTATATGGTTTGCTACTTCAAGGAATTTTTTCTAGGATCTACAGAAGAAAAGAATGGCTTAGTGGTAGACAACAATGCTGCTGGTGCATATGCCTATAGTTGTAGTCTAGCCCCTGTAGTTGCTCTACCAGCAAAGTTGCAGTTAGTGAGCACGGCCCTGTGGCTACAGGGGCTGAAAGCCTATAGCCTAATAACTTTTGAAGCTATTCTTCGTACATCGAGTTGATATCGCTGCTGAAATGAAGCATTGCTTGAGCCATCGTGGTATACGAGCTATGTGAAGTTGTGCAATGGTATTGAGACGATACTACTGACGACTGATTGAAAAAAGCAAATAAGCAGCAAAAGAAGAAGTTTCTCATTAAGTTTCTTCATCATTTCATCTATCATCTACCTGGTTGAGTGTTGAAGGGAGCGGGGTAGTTCAAGAAGAAAGACAATGCGTCAATGAAAAGAGGGAATATTCTCATGATATATCAACGAAAATACTCTCCATCCTCAGAATAACTTAGACTCACAAGACTCAATACCCTTGTTGGATTTTTTCAGCTCCTGGTTGCTCATAAGTATTTCGAAAGTGCAGTCTGACAGTATATCCAGATCTGGACATTTTGCGGACAGGTGCCATTGGACGAAAGTAGGTGCAGCACATAGTAGCGCCTATCAGCCAGGATGAACTAATCAAATATCATTGCGATAGCAAGGATGTTGAAGATCATAGGAAATGCGGGGATAGTGTAGACATAGAAGAGGCGCTGATCACTTTCCGGCCTTCGGGGTTGCCGCAAGCACTTGAAAAATCTGGAAACAGATAAGGCTGAACTTGACTGTTGTTCTCTAAACGTTTTATGGCAGAAATCTTGTTGATCTCAGGGTTTGCGTCAAATAAGCTGACATAAACTGCAGGTCGGATCAATGTGTGAGCATTGACTACTTAAATTGGCTAGCGCCATTTTAGCGAGCCTCCCCCCTTTTCCTACAAACGCAAGATAATTCACTAAGCAATAGACGTATCCTTGATTATATGACTGCTTATACAACTTAAAAGCTAGTGTGTAATGAATGCAACTGCTGCTACGGCTTTCTTGGTCTGAATCACGAGTGTATGAAAATATCTAAATCGGCAGTGGTGTCGAACGGTCGAACCGATCGAGTATAATTTGCTCGCTCGAGAAGTTCAACAAATGAGACACCTTATTATACATTTCTGAGATTTGCGTAATGGATCATAACTTCAGTCACTCATTTTAAGTTCGAAAATCTCAGCCTAGGTACAGAAATTAAATCTTCTGCTGCAGTTTTTCGGTTTCTCACAGAATCTATTCCGTATCTACAACTCTATCACATAAAAGCAGACTCTATGTTGGATGAAGACGAACATTAGCCAGCGGACTCTTTTATGTCCACATTCCTCTGGCGTTAGTTAACATTACATACTAGCTAGTACGGTGTAGCATCTGGCTAAGCTTAATTTTTTTACTAGTAAACTACCATTGAAACTCCTCTCCTATGCCAGGTCTCCCGTTACTCCACTGCTCCGCGCTCAGCATGTCCACTACATTTATATCATTCATAAGATTGTCAGTTCCAAACCAGCCATCACCAGTCCCTTGTTCGTATCCTGCGAAAGAGCCAGGTTGCTGAGGGGTTTCTGTTGATATACGAGGCAAAGATATTGCGTATGGCGGCAAGGTACCAAATTGCTGAATCCGGAGCCGATCACCGGGCGATGGGCTGTCCTGAGAGTCTTGATCGAAATTGATCCCTGACGGCCCCGAGCTTCTGCCCTGAGGTATTACTTCATCCGTTACTCGCGTGCTATCTGACCTACTCTCCTCGTGTGCTGCTATTTTCTTTGCCCTATCTATGCGCTCCTTCTCCACGCGTTCAAATAATACCTAGACGAGATCAGCAGCCGGACATGTGCATTGAGATATACTCAGTGCTAGTGAGACTTACAGCTAACATCTGATGGCATCTATTTGCTGCTATGCTTTGCGGCCCAAGATGCATCAAGATATCCCGACCAACCTTTGCATCTTGCGACAACTGAGAAACATCCAGGTCGTGGCTTGTTTCCAAAATAGGAAAGACTAATCCCACAATCGCCGAGAATATGGTGTAGAACTCAAACCAATAGGCGCCTACAAGAAGCTCGCGCATATTCATGTCGGCTGCGATTTGAATGATCTCGCGGCAGACGTTGATACAGGAAACGGCGAAATCTTTTGCTCTATAATCTGCCTTGCCTACCACGTCCTGGGAAACGTAATGGAGAAAGGGTCGATACAGCATAAGTTTGATGTGCCCTTGGTAGACGTGGAGAAGATAACATGACCTGATGTAGTTAATACACTAATTTTCTAAGTGATATTGGAGGACGTACCGAGGTGTGCTGTCGCTTCGATTTTCCGCCATGAGGTTAATTGGAAGTCCCAGTTTCCATTCGTCTAATTCATGCTCCATTTGTCGTATTCTGGCGTAACTGACTAAATATTTGGCGGGAGTATTGTTCGCATCCTTCCTGCGCTTGATTGGATAGACATACTTGACGATCTTGGCCATGATGTGAGTAAGCTTGGTATATGCAATTGATATAGTGTGTTTTGATGCTTGAAACCCATCGTTCATGGATTCTAGTGGCAATTCCTGGTCTATGTCGTCGTCATGGAGCAATCTTGGCAGGCCAAGGAAAGAACTTATGCGTGCGTCCATATTCCACATCGACCAGAATATTTTGCGACGTACTTCAAGTTTGTCGGGATCCAAGTTTGTTAAGAGTGATCTATGGAGACCCATCCGCATGGCCAAGGTAACAGCAACCCCAAGGTACGAATAACATGTTGATAGCCGTGCTGTGCTTTGAAGGAACATATTCAACAACAACAACACCTACCTAACGAATTAGCACTGTAAAAAGATTTTTACGAAGCTCAGAGGATTAGGGGCTGCTTAAGAGCTAACAAAGGGACACGCCGCATTGAAACAGCTCACAAGCTTCGGAGCTCGCATTAAAGAAAGAAAACTAGTAAAATAGTACGAGAATAAGCTTACCTGGAGTGACCCAAGGTCTCGGCTGTCTGCTATATCAATCATTTGACGAGCAAGAGCGAAATACTTAGATCTACGTATTATTAGCGTGGTTTCCGCAAATATCTTATCAATCATACCCCTCGAGAATTGCACATTCATAGCCCATGCGCTCCAAATTGTGAGGAGTGAAGAGGTAGCCTAAGGCTAATGCAGCATAAAGTAATGGCATAAAACCTTTTTCTTCTGCACCATATTCAGATGGATGAATGGTGTATATCCTGTCAAGTAACCTGTCAAACGAGGCTCTGTCTACGAACGATTCTAAAGCGCAGGCATCATCAAGGGCACTGCAAATGACCTCGTCAACAATCTTTCTTGATGGCAAAAGCAATATATGGGGAGCCGAGATCTCAGTTGCCGTTCGTTTCTCAAATAGGAGTGGTATAGGAACCCTGGTGTTCAGGCGCGGTCTTCCAATGACTGCGCTGGCTCCCCCGAACACCGCTTCTAGGCGTTGGAGAAAAGCAAGTTCCGAACATTGTCCAAAATATTCCCATTTACCTTCTCTATCCACATCCAGCTGCTCTGTTGCAGCTACCATCGCCTCTGGGTTTTCAACAAGGTCTCCTACTTCCGACTCAGGTCCTGTGAACGAAGATGTAGACTCATCATCTCGTCCTTGCCGTACCTCTTGTTGCCAACCCAACAATGCAGCGGCTCCTGGGTTCATGTCTCCCGGATTATTGATGTATGTTTGAAGAAGGTTTTCCAGTCCCTGAACGCGGCGAGCCAGTTCATCTGTCTTAGCGGGTCCTCTCTTCTTCCTCGACTTTCGTTGCAGGGGATACGTGCATTCTATTCTGGAATTAGACCGAACAGTTCTCACATAATACCAAATTCTTTTATCTTGCTTACCGAGCATGAAACCTACACAGTGGTTGCAAGGGGAACTTCCATTGCCCCTGCATTTTATCTTACGACGTCTGCATTCATCGCAAGCTTTTGTTATTCGTTGTCGATGCGGGATCTGATCCCTGGGGACTGCCGGAGCAGCAATTTCTGTCATCGTAAAAGTGATTCCAATGAAATTTCAATTCAATAGATCCCTATCAATTAAGCAGGTTGGTTGTTCGTCAAGATGTTGTTACGGTGCTAGTCACGCGACATCACGGATGGAGATAATGCTAAAACCCGTATGCACGGTGCCGTTTGGGTCCGCGAAATTGACTCCTATTGCATCACATGCATAAGATTACCAGCCATCAGAATCATCTGTACTCATCTGTACTAGCTCTCCTGCACTTTTCAAAGAGTTAAGCTTTTCAAAGAGACTTGCATATATCACATCTTGTGAATCTTCAAACTTTGGCGAGATTGGAATTTCGAACAACTATTGAGAGATACTATGGTATTAACGAGCCTGGGTTCAAAAGTCTGTGCTTTTCAGGGTACTTTTCAGGCTTCGAATCACTAAAACCACTTACTTTACTTACAATCTTTTAAATAAGTATAAAACACTATTGCTTACATTTCGATTATATATTTCTAAAAAGACTAAAGCATACTTCTCACATATTAATCTGAGAAATTATATCTAAATGTAAAAGTTCGCAATCCTTTAGAGGCCTTTTTAGTATGCTAATAACCCCGAAAAGCACAGACTTTTGGCCCCGGGCTCGTAAGGTTATACTAGTGGGCTTTGAACACACAACATCAAGATAGCGCCCACCTCACTTATAAGAAAAGGTTTGCAGTCAGGTTCTGGGTTTATTCTCATTCTGTAGATTGAAGTGGTTGAAGAAGGGGATAACTTGAAAATTTAGGGGAGGAGATCTAAGTTCTCATTCCTATCAATAGCTACATTTTTGGCACCAGATATCCCATAAAACGGAATATTTTAATGACAGTCTATTACTACTCGGCTGGCGCCCCCTATTAACTTGTTCCACAAGTTTCTATACCTTCCATTTCCAACCCGTACTTGAACTTCTCTCACCGGCCTATGAAACCCCTGAATCTCCCTCAGGAGCTTCCTTCTGCTCCTCCTGGGCCATTGCCAGATGCTTCGCCGCTTCAGCAGCATACTTACAGCGTGAACGAATTTGCGCTCCATATTTATAGAACAGGAAAGGAAATGGTATACATCCCAGAGCGAGAAACGCGGGGATCGACGAGGCCCAGTGAATACCAAGGTTGTGATACATATACGTAGTAAAAAGAGGGAATATAGCGCCGAACATTGAACGAAAAACTGAGTTTGCTGCCAGAACCGACGCAGCGTATATCGTGTAAGCATCGATGAGGTAATTCAAGACACTCAGGAAGACGACCAGCATTCCGAACCCAAAAGGGACTCCGGCAAGGATACTAACCATCCAGTGGATTGATGGAGAGTTCGTCCACGCAAACCAAAACATTCCCACTGGGAGGGCAATGCTTCCCACGAGCCCAGGAGGAAGGCGAACCTCCGGTGGAGCTGAACCATTGGATTGATCGACTATCCTGCGATACCGTCTATCGTCCCAGGTTGAATAAACCACTGCTGAAAGCATCCCAATCATTACACCAAGGAAAGCCAAGCCTCCTACACCTTGATTCCACCCCCGACCTTCTTGAAAAACGATGGGAAATGCTGCAAAGAGCATGTAGAGAGTCCCATTTATGATCGCCATGTAAATTGTGAGCGCAAGGACAATCGGTTCGAAGAAGAGCAGCAACCACGGCCTGAGAAGCGCAATACTGTAGGCATGTTTCAATGACACCGGACCATCTTGAATGTCCTTTTTTGTCTTGTAAATTTTTCCGGTCAGGGTTGAAAGTCTTTGGGCGCGCAGCCGGAGGAGGACAGGAGCATAGGTTTCTGGGACCAAGGCTCCGATTAACCACAAGATCGCGGAGGTGATGCCCATAAGGCCTTGGACCCACCGCCAGCCTGCGGCTTGGCCCAAGAACCCCCCACAAATCGGTCCCAATGCTGGACCTAAGAATGGCGCAGCTGCAAAGACGCTCAAAGCGATGCCACGTTCCTTTGCATCAAAGAGGTCGGCTATCACGCCGCCAGCGTTAGTCAACGGCGATGAGCCGATAGTACCAGCCAAGAATCGTAGAATGAGTAGTGTCTGAATATTCTGGGATGCGGCGGCTACGGCATTGAAGATAGCCAAACCGCCGTAGGTGATAAGGAACAGATATTGCCTCCCATACATCTCGCTGAGAGGGCCCCAAAGCAGTGGTCCAAATGCAAAGCCAACGAGAAAGAGCGAGACGCCCAAAACGGCGACTTCCTGACTAACATCGAAGCTGGACATGATTTCTTTGATTCCGCCAGTGTACGAAGATGAAGAAAATGCCACAATAAACGTGGTGATGGAGACAACGAATGTAAGAGACCATTTCTTGAGAGGCGAAAAGTTTTGAGGATTTCGAGGATCGTTGGGAATCCAAGCTGTGACGAAGGGATCTTCTTCACTTCCAGATCCTGGATATCGGAAGTTGATGACCTCGTCAACGATGACGCTTTGGTCGAAGATCATGCGGAAATGGGAGATACGTCGAGGTCGTCCGTCCTCCAGATCGCCAGTTCCAGCTGCCATAGTACACTAAAAGATGTTCAAAAGTTTTGAAATTTCTAAGTTGAATGAAACAAAGAGAGTGAAGGAGCAAATTCGAGTTGAATAAGAATGAACTAACTTTTTGACGCTCTTTATGGCGTTTTGTTTAATACTACTAAGACATAAGATTACCAGAGCCCCATGTCCGGACTTTAGAAAACGCATCCCGTCGAGTCAAGGTAGCAGCAGCACTTGGACCTAAAAGTCTTCAACACAGAATTACTTGTTAATCCTGTCTTTTTTAGGAAGCAGAGGTCGGGTCAGGTGGAGGAAACGGAGGAAACGGTTGAAACGGATAGAACGGCGAAACTAATAACCGAGAGTCTCTCAAGAAACTACCACGGAGGCTCCACATTCGGCAACGGCACTCACAAAACCAGAACTTATAAGAACTCCGTAGACAAAAGCGTCCTATCTCCGGGATTGCAAATTGTGCAAAGACATGAGTTGAAAAGGCCGGGAATCCGTGTACGAGCGGTATCTCGGCGTAGGCAAAACTGATCTCAGTGCTTTCTCTGGAAATCCCCCCTTCACCACAACTTTACGTCAGTACACAATGACATCTAATGCCCCAAGTTCCTGCTGCACAGTCGGTGTCAGGCATGATGGAGTCCCAACCGGCATATTCAGGAAAATTAGAGATGGTATTCCCCTTCACCTGCTGTATCTTAATTCAGCTCATTTAACAAAAGGCTGACATGGACGCCGAAACAGTGGAAATGTACTTCTCCTATCCCAAGGAGGGGGCCTCTAAAGGAGCGATTGTCGTCCTAACAGACGTCGTGGGGCACCGCTTCACCAACCTCCAATTGTAAGCCCATTTCTCCTGACATTACTCTATATCTATTTCTGACTCGTGCCTCTATTCCAGGATAGCTGATCAGTTCGCCGCAAATGGTTACGTAGCCGTGATGCCTGATCTCTTCCATGGCGATGCGATTCCGCTGAACCATTCCAAAGATTTCGATTTTATGAAATGGATGGATCCAGCACACCTGCCTCCGACTGTTGAACCGATTATTGAGAGCGCGATTAGATATATACGGGATGAGATGGGGATTGAACGGGTTGGTGGTGCTGGATATTGTTTTGGGGCAAAGGTAAGTTCATCTTGGAAGTTCTTGTCAGATGTCGAGATACTCATGATAAATTTGATATAGTATGTTGTTCGCTACTTGACTGAGGGGAACTTGGATGTTGGATTCATTGCGCACCCGTCATTGGTTGAAGCAGAGGAGTTGAAAGCCATTCAGAAACCGCTATCTGTTGTAGCTGCCGGTAAGCTCGATGAGAATATAGATGTGGATATGCGGGTCTTGTACTAATGCAATGTAGAAAACGATCCTGTATTTCCGCCACCGAAAAGACATGAGAGCGAGGAGATCCTTCTCGGTCTGGAGCCACTTCCTTATCAAATTAGTCTTTATGGCGGTACGGCCCACGGGTTTGCTGTTCGTGGTGATATTACCATACCGAGGGTCAGAGTGGCAAAAGAGCATGCTTTTTTCCAAGCAGTTGCATGGTTTGATGAATACTTGCCCGCATAGGGATGATTGGTCGCACTGCTTATCCCTACCTGGCTGAAATATGCTTTAGAATAAATAAAACTCTCAACTCAATTAGTTCTACCACTAAGTCTGCAGGTTCGCAAACATCCTAGCATCACTAAACCCCTCGCCTGAAAAATCGCGTCATCGTTATCCTCCAGGAACCGCCGCATCGCCTCTCCCCCACAAGCTGATCCATTCATTCATCTATCCATGCACAACACTTATCTCTATCCTCGATCCCTTCTCTATCTCCCCACTTCTATATTCCCCAGCGCAACTTTCATCCTATATCCTATCACCGCATCTAACCCATTAGACCCCTTCCAACACGGCACGAATGCCTGACCACTATCCTCTCCACTATATTCTTAAAAAGCGCGCCCCATCATCTTTGCTTTAATTGTAAGATCTTATTTAGGCATTTTATCTTAATTATGTATACCACTGTTGGTACAACTAGAGTAGATTAGTCACGTGTAGCACGTGCAGCCCTCGGTTGCACTAAGCTGCATTCGGACTAGCGTGAACCGAAGAGTATATCTCCTAGGTTTGCGCCCACTTAGTAGGAATAAGACAAGAACAAGAATACAACGAATACTACGGACCCACTTAGACAGTGACTGTAGTCTTCGTTTCGCCCTTACGGGATCCCTGTGAACCGACAACCACTTTTACCTTGAAATCAGAAGAAATTTTCAAAAACGACAGCAAATCGATCCCGAGAATAACACTCCGCATTAAAGCCGAAACAACGACAAATCTTTCACACCACGTTTCTACGGAAGAAAATCAATCTCTTATTAAAAAGTGAGCTTATTAGTAAACGCAACTCCATGCATGCCTCAAGCTATCCTTAACTGTAGATCTAAGAAATCCTATTCACGTAGCTTATACTCTGCATTTTTCAGAGTGGATTGCTCTTATATTATGCCATGCCACTAAATTCTGAAATTGAATGCAGTTAAACTGAAAAGTGAACAAACAGGATATTGTGATTCACTTGTGAAACTCGGTACTCAAAAAGCTCGCTTCGTTCACTTCCAAACATCCCAAACAGCTACTCAATCACCGAGTTACAGCCAAATATGAATATTATAAATACCTCCATCGCACATATCCCGAAGCCTCAAAGAAACTCGTTATAAGAAACCAAGATACGACAGGTCGCACGACCGGAAGCATCACTCTCCCATTTCATCTCTAGCCTCTAATTAATTCTAAATATTCGCTTAGGAACCCTCCTCTAGTGCATAAGATATAGCCCGAATAAACAAGAAATTGAGACCAAAAGAAATGAAGATAAAACAGTTAACAGCGAAATATATCTACCAACACCAGCACCCGCCCCTATTCCAACCACGAGCTCACCAACTCCGCACTCCTTCACCAATCCAAAAACACCCCCCTCCCTCCCACTAGAAAATTTCAAACCCAATAAAGTAAAAGCACTATTCCAGACCCAAGTACACGTCCTTCTATAAGCTTGACCTATTATGCCGATCTCTTACTGTATCTAAGCTCGATTATCAAAACGATAGTTTTATACCCCTCCTCCCTCAGCTCCCCTCTACTAATCTTCCCACTCACCTTCCCTCCTCAACCACCTTCCACCAACCTCCGACTCAACTCTCGATTCACCTCCAAAAATAAATCAAAAACTCCCATAAACACGTCATAAACACCCCATCCACAACCTCTCTTTAATTCACTCCCCTCTCCCCTCTCCCCTCACCAAATCCAAACCCAAATCCAAATCCAAATCTAAACCAAGACATATAAACACCCCGCTCTCCACCCAGTCTTGATTTGCCGTTCGTATACAGCAAAGAGAACAACGTCAAACCCAGTTAATACCAAAACCATTACCAGTATTTCGCACTCTCTTTGTCTTAGTTTGATTTCGATTCCGATTAAACGCCGTTGGGAGTTGAAGCTGCTTGTTGTTAGCTAGTTACATGTAGATTGTGGTATGATAGGAGGATGGTTATATAGATGAAAAGGGTGGGGAGTTGACAACAATTAGCTTCTCCTTTTTCTCCTTTCCATTTACTATGCAGATATCAAGTGAAATCTGATCTGAACTTAAAATCTCTATTTTGCAACGAGAAAAGTCAAGAAGAGAGTCAATCGACACAAGTGAAATGCTATCGATTCAGTCACAGAGAAAACAGACAATCATCTGTTGTGTTCCTGACATCGATACATTAATTCTACTTTATGCTATGATCCAACGTCCGCGCTGATACGGGACATATCATGCTATTCCAAACCATGCTATGTATACCTATCCAGACTCATGCCGAACCCCATCACAGATCTACTCCAATCGAAGCATCTCGCTATCCTCATCTCTCCAATCAAAGACCTCATCGGCACGGGCTCTCTCCTTCCCTTTCCCCTTACCATCTCCTGCTCCCAGACTTCTCAACCTGATACCTTCACCATACCAAGCCGCACCCGCAGGGAGACCAACCTCTCTCCTCTCCCTTCGCTCCTTGGCACATTGGAAGACGATATCAATGTCATCCAACTCTCTATAGCCACCATAAGCGATACCACCATCACACAATTCAGGACGAAATCCCCAGCCCACGGTACCATAAAATCTAGGATCTCCTGAATGTTCCTGGCAGCATAGGGTAATTGAAAAGGCAACTACAGTGATAACACCTGCTAGAAAGACCAAAAGGACAATGATTGTAGTGACAATAAACAACTCTTGTCCTTTATACCGTCGGAGCATACCATCGAAGAACCCTGTGATATCCTTATATGCCTGAGCGAGAGTTTTGAACAACCCAGCGCCGATGTATGGCGGTACTCGGACTGACATTGCCCCAGAATGGGTTGTGCTTGGGCTGGGAGCTGGCGCGGTGGTAGAAACAGCATTATTGTTCGCAGTCGGGGACAATGTCGTTGATACCAGTATAGATGTAAGAGAGCCACCGTCGCTCACAACTCGAGACAAAATTTCAGTGGCAGTGGTTATGGTTGCATCTTTATTTGTTGAAGTTGGGGAGACTTTCGCGAACGTCGAACTGGTTGTAGAACTGGCTGTGGAACTGGTTGTGGGGACTGGAGAGGGTTTTTGATTCGCAGCAGCCGCTGAAATAATGCTTGCACCTAGAGTTGGAAGTGGAACATTGCCATTGACCCCCCAGCCAGCAGAAGCCATTGGACAGGCTGGAGCACCGAAACTTGGGGTATAGCTTCCCTCGGCAACACCCGAGGGTTTGATGGTTTTCCACACATTCATAAGATTGTTAAAATCGGGTTGAATTGGAGTTGGGGCGCCGCTGTAAATTTCTCCATTGGGATAGCTGACCAGCCCGTAGTGGTTGGTCTCTTCAACCCACTCGTATATGATAGATCCAGACCATGTTCCGACCATCTCAGAACCAAAGATGGCTGTTTGATCCTGAAAGGTGCGCTCGCCACCTACGTTGCAGCCAGTCTCTGAAAAGAAGATGGGAATGCTGTAGCCCTCAGACATGGCTTGTAGATTATCATATCCCGAGGTCTGATAAGTAGCAGAACCACACCATTCGTATGAGTTCAGGCCAAAGAAGTCGATTGACTGTGCGAGACTATCACCACAAGCGAGGTAGTTCTGAAGCATAGGGCGGAGCTCAGCGATATCAGCAGCCGAGTACCCAATCGGAATAGACCGATATTTCTTGGTTGCCATGTAGGACTTCATGTCTGCGGTTGCGGCCTTGACATACGGTGCTGCCGGAGAGCCAGTGGCGGTATTGATAACTTCATTCCCAATCCAAAAACCACCCAGGTTGTCATAGCCTTGAAAAACGTCCATGACCAATGCGAAAGCAAAAAACTGTTCTTGAGTCCACTGTGGATCGGTTTGTACCACGGTTGTGTTGAAAGTATCGAGATCGAGCCAGACATAGATACCTGCGTCAGAGAACGCGGCCATGCACCCGTCGTGGTCACCATAGGGGTCGACATGATAGACACGGATGGAGTTGGTCCCGATTTCTTGCATAGATTTGGCGTCGAGTTGGCATTGATTGGTGTTGATGAGAGGATCAGCGGGAGTGCCTTGATACGCAACGCCTGGGACAGTCAGAGAGCGCTCAATCCAAGGACGGTTTGCTTACCTTTCAGGAAGAACTGCTCGCCACCAGCAAAGAATTTCGAGCCTTTGACTGAGACTGTGGGTAGAGAGGCAACGACTTGCAGCATTGCAAAGCTTGCAAGCAATGCTGCCGCGAGAAGTGACCGGAACATATTGATACTCTGACCGCGTCGAGGGGTGTATGGTAGCGATTATGTGGGGAAATTCAAGAGGCTCAAAGGACTCTGAACTCCAAAAAAATACAGGGCAAGTAACACAAATGCAATTATGATTACTGGAAGGATATTCCAAAGTGAAGCAAAAGTGACGTGATGTGGGAAATTCTGTACGTGGAATTGATGCTAGCGAAAGAAGAATGCAATTCACTCAATCATCGCTCGCTAGATATAACGAAGGACTCGATTCTTTCAGAAAGCGCGACCAAGACACAACGCGCGACAAGAACAGGAACGAAAGGAGGCAAGAATGGGAAGGAGGCCGTTACCTACACTTTATTTTCGCACTCGTCCAGATCAGCGGCGCATCGTGAACTGCCAGACGATACCACCAATCACTTTCCCGCCCTCGATCCCATCCCCATCTTGGGCACATGGAGCAAGCTACTGCAACCTTCAATCGACAACCCGTTCGGATACGGGCTGCCCAAGCTTGATCGGGAGCTGCCCTCCGTCACCATTGGAATACCCGTCGCTGACTGGTTCATTCTGCGTTGGTAGTCGCGATTCCCACGTCTGGATAAACCCAAATGCGCAAACACGAGGCCCTAATTTGCGACCAGACGCTGCTAGGTGCATGAGTAAGACGTTGAGATAAGGTAGCGCGGGAGCCAGCTGTAACCTTACGGTTGTCGGCAACATGAAGTCAAGACTCAAGAGCCACTTTGAAGCCGTTGATGAGGCTGGGACTGCAAGCGATGCTGACGCTGACACCAATGTTCGAAGGTCTGAAGGTCCTCCGCTCTTCTGCTAAACACTTTTATGCACTTTTATGGAAATGGACAATTTGTTTTGCAGATGGAGGCCAGATGTTGGGAAGGGGGATGGGACATCCATGGGAAATTAGCAAATGGATCTGTCGGCCGCCAGCCCTCCAGCCACAGCCGGCATCGCCACAACGCGGGGCAGAAGTGGCTGGAGTGATCCTTCCCTGATTTCGTCCGCCTTGGCATAGATACCCCGCTTCAATATACGTCTCCGACTTGGATAAGATCTTCGAACTTTCCTTGCTTTGGTGGTTGGAGGCTCCTCCAATATTCAAAGAGGATAAGTGCGAGGTTCAACTTTAAGTTCTGAGACTGAGAAGTTTTCAAGTCCTGACGTACCTTCATTGTCAGATCCTGCCATCTCATACTTCCATCCAAGCTCTCAAAAACCAACGACAGCAACTAAGCAAATGACAGCAAATCACTATCGAGTTTGCGAATCTATTCTAATTTCCCAATCCAACGTTTAGCTACAGTACCGATAACCTCCAGCCAATACCATTTCACAAGCCAACGTACATTCTATGTACCCACCCCCCACACACAACAACCCATAAATTCGATTCCTGATCTCCGTTGCATCTCTGAATTTCCTCATGGCGTTGGTCCTCGCGGCTTTATATATTGGCTTTGTAGTCGGCCTCAGGCCGTGAAGTTCTGCACAACCCAACTGCGTGACTCATCCTGCTTTGTATTCACTCAGTATTTGTAGTCTTTGCTTCAAGTTTTGGACTCAAGACAAGGCAACGTCCTCACGACGATTCGTTCACTGGTAGCTGACAGCGATAGCAGAGGTCTTCGCTATTCACTTTTCAACTTTGCTTTTGCTCAAATCACATAAGGTTGTATAATAGCGTAGCAATGGACAAGAATCTCACAGATGTAATAGAGTCGTATAAGAGTGATGCCGAGCTAACAAAACGTGACGGACTGCTCATAAAAATCTAGTCTACTCATACCATCCAAGAAAATCTTATCTCAAAAGTGTTAAAACACCAAGTCTTCGCTCAAATAATGCTTCCCTTCCGGGGCCCTGCCTCCAAATCATAAATCTTCTTAATACCCTTCAAAGCCTCCTCAAAATCCAGATTCAAATCCTTCAACAGCCCATCCCGCAAGTCAAAAACCCAACCATGCACGACCGGAAACTCATTCCTCTGATAACTCTGCTGCACCACCGACGTCTTAATAACATTCCGACACTGCTCCAGAACATTCAACTCCACCAAGCGCTTATATTTCGCATCCGGATCCTCAATCTCATCAAGCTCTTTCTCATACAAACGATACACATCCCGAATATTACGGAGCCACGGGTTAAGAAGACCCATGTCAGTATGCGAGAGCGCGGCTTGCACACCACCACAATTGTAATGCCCACAAACAATGATATGCTTGACGCGGAGGTGAGCCACAGCGTACTCAATGACAGACATGACGTTGAGATCGGTGTTAGGCACGAGATTGGCGATGTTGCGATGCACGAAGACCTCGCCGGCATCGAGGCCCATGATCTCATTCGCGGGAACTCGACTATCGCTGCAACCGAGATATCTTTCATAGATCGTCAACCCCATCAATTCTGCAGCTGAAAGAGCGGAAAATAAATGATGGATGGGCTTACAGGTAATCAGGATGTTGTCCCGAAGACAGCTTCTCGAAGAATGATGGGTCTTCTGCTACCTTCGAAGCGACCCATTTTTTATTATTGTCGAAGATCCGATCGTGGTGCTCGCGGAGAAAGTGAGATACGCTGTAATGTCTTCCGTGAGAATCCATATTGGAGAATTGGTTTCAGTGTTCTTATTTCCAATGCTTCCGGAGAGAATGTGAGATGTGAAGATAAGAAATTGTAGGTGGCGCCGCTTTTGTGAGGTTTTTATTTTTTGTTTTTCTGCCAGGCGTTTTTATTGGAGAATGCATCCCACATGCGGTCTCATACGTCAGCCAATCGCAATTGGATGTTACAAGTATATTATTCAAATCTCGTGGCTCATTTTTATACAGCCAAATCTTAACTTTCCATGCATGCTAGAAGGTCTGGAGATTTTTCAAAATACAGTTAAATAAAGACCTCCTTAGTATTGTAGTTGAAAGAATAAGTATTTACCTAGTACTGAAATGCAAAGTGTACATCTTGCTTATACTGTATTAGAAGCTTTGAAAATGGGGACAATAAGTATAGCTGTAATGCAGAATTATTATGTTAAGTTTAAATTGAACTTCTTTTATACCAGCTTGTAGAAACAATCTTATTTACCCATTTCAGCATCCCAGCTAAGTTAGAACAATAACTACACTATGCTATAAATGAATTATAAGAGGAAGTAATCTTGAAGCAGCAATATGTGATTCTTGAGCGTGACTCCCAGTAAAAGCCTTATAAGGCCACATCTGTCAGATCTTACTCTCATTCCAAAAATACAATATAAACCTTTCACCTCTTGCCTGAGGGAAATAACCTTCTCCTCACTACTCTACCTGCTGGAATAAGTGTTTTTGCTCTACACATGGTATATATGCCGGCAGGTATTGAAAGAAATAAATGCCATATGATTGCAGGTGGAAAAGCGGACATATATTTTACATCCTTTTATAAAGAGTATATAAAGAGGTGACAAAAGTAAAAGAGTTAATATTAATAATAGTAAGAAGATGATAGTAATAATAAAGATGAATTGCTACTGAATAAGTGCATATTTTAGGGAAAGAAAAAGGAGTAAAGTTTTTTAAATCTTAAATATAATAATAGAAGGGATTAAATCTATTACTAGAAGAATGTCGGTCCCGAAACCAGACAATGAGCTGAGCGACGTGCAACAAAATTCTCTCAAAGTCCGAACGTAAGTCGAACAATCTTCACTCGATATGCAACAAAAGTCCCCAAACTCTATCTAGCCTTAAACATTAATATTGTTAGTCGTCGAATCTCTGTTCAAAATACCGACATCGAGCTGAGCGACATGCAACAAAATACTTTCAAAGTCCGAATAGAAGTCGAATAATTTCCACTGCGAAGTGCAACAAAAGTTGACAATCTCCAACCTTGGCCTCAATATTGACAAAAGCCAAATACTGGCCGACGTAATGGTCATTCACCTATGCGATATGCAACAAAAGTCCCCCTCCCTACCTTGGTTTTTTAGACTTTTTAGAAAGAACACGCATCACTCGACAGATGCGATGTGCAACGAAAAAGGTAGGGCTGCCCCGACTTCCGAACCTCGACATTAGGTAACTCCTGCAAAATCTCGGTCCAAGATTCGGACGGACATTGAGCTACCGTAGAAATTGACGAAAGTCGCTTTGGGTCTAACCGAATTGGGAACACACCTTACATAGTACAATCGAAGCTGTAGAAGTGGAATAAGTTTTGTAAAGTTTTCTTAAGTTTGGAATATTGTGAATATTATTACTTTTTAGCTTTTGGGTCCTATTAAAGTATTGTAGTGGTTCTTTGAAGGGTAGTTACCCCTTCCTCTTCCTACCCAATTCGGTTAGACCCAAAGCGACTTTCGTCAATTTCTACGGTATGCGACGTGCAACAAAAACTTCACAATGTCCCAGGAGTTCCTAACAATCTTTCCAATCATAGAAGATCTCTGTTGGGCTAGAGATTTCAGCTGGTGTTGACAGACCTATGGATGGATTCTAGGCCAATCGAGAGATTTGAAGTAGAATTAATCTAAGTGCTTATCTTGCAAAGAAGATAAATGTTGGTGGGGTGCTAAGAGGGATAGTGGAAAGATGCTAAAGTCCTTGGACAAGCAAGCCGCACTTGGAGGCTGATCGTTCATGATGGCAGCTAAAATCTCAGGATCGGACTTGCGGGTGACACTCTTCCTAAGACCATACCAGGGCTGTCGTTGTCAGTCCTGAGTTTGGCATTTGGGGACGTGAGGAAGATTGTAACTCACTAAGTACATTTTGGTTCTTTGGTTGCGTGTTTTTCATGGACATTGTTGCTCATTATTGTTGCTCCGTATTCCAAGTTATAGTTTTGGGATATTGTAGAGTACAGTTAATTTATTCTGAACACCTGCAGATTTCGGAGAAGTATGCACTTCTGGAGATGTATCTTCTAAACAGCGATTAGCAAAGCTCGCTCTGGCGGCTGTCCAACCGGCAGACGTCGCGACAGCCAGAAGAATTATTCGGGCAGTATCTTATGCGTTCCATGAGCCAAAGACGGTCTTGAGTCAAGTGGACAAGGCCATTGTGAGGGAGGTCTCAAGATGGATCTCCATTGTTCTAGCCAAACGATCTTAACACGAAGCCTCCCTTCAAATACCCACCATTATTCCAGATTATCGGCATGATTCGTATATCCCGTCCTTTCCTCTCAAGTTCCTTGTACCTTAACCTCCTCCTTTCCCTCATCCCCAACAGCAACCAATTTCCCCACCACTAAATATTTCTCCTCAAACCTCTCCTCCCACCCTTTCAATGCCTCCATCTCTGCTGCTCCAAGCCCCTCAAGCTTATCCAACGGCGCCTGCAAGTCTTCCGTCAACATATCTTCATCGAAACTCCCACACGCCAAACCCCTACTCGCATCTCTGCCCGCGAAGTTTGCATAAGGACCTCCTGGACCATAGAAGTTCCTTCCAGGCGAAACGTCAAAGACTCGACCCCGGACAGCGAGATACACTGGCATGTTGTTTGTGCCGTTATATGGGAGGAGCGTGGGCGGTGTGAAGGTTTTGAAGACGACGGGCGGAGGTGGGGCGGGGAGGACGACTTTTGCTTTGGGTTTGAAGGATGTGTAGGCGATTAGGATGAGGAGGGAGAGGAGGATTGCGTTGATGGGTGTGAAGAGTGATTGCCTGGAGAAGGGTGAGTTGTGAACGTTCCAAGAGAGTGGTGAGGCGGGGAGGATGGAGGAGCTTACACTTCTGGTGCGGGGTTGGCTTGAGCTTTTGCGGCTTCTAGAGGATTGTTAGGAGGGGGATTGTGCAAAGAAAGATAGATTGACCTTGTGCCATTCTGTTCTCGACGTAATCCATTTTGATTTTGGTAGGGTTGTGCGACGCAGAAGTGAGATGTAAGTTCCTCGTCAGGAAGCTTCCAGCTTGAAGCTATGCTCCCCAAGTAATGTTCGGAAGGTTTGGTATCGTATGCGCAAACGTTGAGTTCTTCGACGCAGAATCAAAATCGACTTCCCTTAGTATATTGTAATGCGAGAAGTTTGTCAAGAGGTCTCAATAGATCTCTGTGTGATGTGAGATTGCTTGTCAATAAAGCCGAAACGGTTGGACGAAGCTCTCACAATTGTCAGTCCGAAGCACCGAGATGCCGATGTCATGCACGTGACTCTGACCGCTCACGCATATCGAAAGGGTAGCTAGCCAAGCTGAAACTAGAGAACAACGTAATTCTAAGTGATTGATATACTCTAGATATCTTGAGTTCAAGCGTCGAAGCTGGGTTCTCGGGAGATGATTATGGTCACGTGAATAGTCTCCTTTCCTGCTCCCAAGAATGGCGACGTCGTCGTTCCTTGTGTAAGAATGGTGTCCCGGAAGATTGTGCCGGACAGTCTACTTACAAGTGGCCGTTGTGCGCTCTCGAGGTGCCTCCTTTTGGAACGCTTTGACTTAAAACGCTGTTTACCATGTACAAGAAAATGCTCTCCTGCAGCAGTTGATATCATTTCGAGGTCATTGCAACTGGTAGTCCTCCATTCATGGCACTGAATCATTGGCGTTTACCATCCTCGCAAAGATTCTTATGGTTTCTTCCCTATGGCGTCTTGAGTATAGAAGTCTTTTATGCTTCTATGCACGAAACTGTACTTCTTATCATGTGCTTTGATGTTTGATGCTCGCTGCTACCTGAGCTTATTTCGGAACGCATGGCCTCGCGCATGCACTGATCGTTCCGATACAATGCAGGCAGATAGGCTTGAGGGCTAACCTCGTAAGCTTGAGACGGTTTGAGGGTCAAAGTCGAGTTGGCGCAACAACAATGAAGCTCGTGAATGTTGTGATAAATGTCGAGGTATCATCAAGTCTTCGTAAGCCCTCGTAGACTTTTCATCTATTGATATTGCAGTCTGCCAACAAGAGCATTGTGGCTATTCTGCATGCGGATAAGAGTCGATCAGACCCCTACGCCGGGCCTGGCCTGAAACGAAACATCCCTCTGAGCGCCCTCCTGAATTCGCGCCTCGATAAGGAGAAAGGGAAACAAAACCGTTGGTCGTCGTCGATGCAAATAAATTTCATATAATACTCGCGTCCCAATTTCTTCTCATTCTCTTGCACGGCGTTTCTCGTGTATTTTTGCGCTTCTAGTGGTTGTGCTGTATTATTGGTTCTCCTCCAATCAACACGGCGACATTGTTGACCTCGGACGACCGCGAATTGTTTACAACCGGATTGTACGGCCACAAAACCCGCCAACCTCTCGTGACCGTGTCTCGATGACATTTATTCTTTGACTCCTAGGTCTCATTCACATCGATATATTCAATTTTCTTCACGCAAACCCCGTTCTGCTGGCACAGTCTACTTTCCCTCCTTCAAACCACGAATAACGACTTTACGACCACAAACCTCACGATCACCCGAGCGCGACAGCTGATATTTACCAACTGCGCATCAGTTCCTGATATAACCAAGATTGTGGGAGTTAGGATCAAGCAGTTCGAGGCATTTCCTCATCGTCTCATCCCCGCGCACATCAAACCTTCCGAGCTTCATCATCGCAGATACCGACACAATGTGGAAGAGGCTCAATAATCCAAGAGGCAGCCGTCCACCGGCACCTCAAGAACACGACGGGTACAACGAGAAATCGTACAGAGGACCTGCATTAGGAATTCGAGTGGATGAGAGAAAAGCTCCGCCAAGACCTCCAAGAGAAGATATGGATCCAAGAGGATTGCCCCACCCGCCATAGTAAGTAAGATTTTTTGGATCATGGTTGTTTGTGATCGGGATAAACACATTTGAAGCATCCAATGTTCAATTTATGCTCCACCACAACGGCAGACTAAATGCACTGCGAAGAACCCAGCTAACAGAGTCAGTGATTCTAACCCACCCCCTCCTCCCGAACATCGAGACTCGAAATTCAGACCTGCGTCTTCAATCTATTCACAACCTTCCCCCAACCCGATCGTTACCAGGTTCCAAAACCCATATGTGAATTATCCTGAAGAAGAAGTGTCTCCCCCGAGTTCACCAGAGTTTGATAGACCCTACTACAGGTATGTCGAATCTTTTGCGGATATACCGAGAGCATGCTTTGGAGCTGCTTTACAACCCCCAGCCTGTGGACAAATTGAGAGGTCAACTAGAAAAGCCTGCTCAATATATAGACCTTCGAGTCCTTAGTCAACAGCATCCCGCGTTCCCTCTCTACCTCCTCATGTCTGCCCCTCATGTTCAGAGAAAGATGGTTACTAACAGTTTCTAGGAGTCAACAGCACGAACCAGACGTCTCTCCGATCGACGAGATGCCCGATGTCTCTCGACTTGGCCTTGGTAGACCACCGAGTAGACCAGGATCGAGTTCACAGACGAGCAACATTCCTGTCCTCCGTCGAGAGAAGAGACGCAACCAAGTAACAGCTGCTGCACAAAATCTAGTGGCTCGAAAGGAGGTCGGTGACGGTCCGAGGGCTAGAATCGCGCACGATCCTCGCTGGGACCCGTATACTGGGGAGATTACCACGAGTGATAAGGGAAAGCCACAGTCAGCAAAGCCAGGACAGTTCGCAACGCCCGGACTTCGACCTGTTCATAGAGAGACTGGCATTGTTCTGGGAAATGAATCCAACGTTACGAGCGGAATAAAAGCACAAACATCATTTGGAGACAGGGTTCGAAAATTAAAGAGCAATAATATCAGTCCCACGGAACGACCAGAATGGAGAGGAGCAACCGGCCGCCAGACGATAGTTTCTCCTGTTAAAGATCAGTTCGACATTCCACCTCTCAGCATACCTCGAAAGAGCAGTAAGCGTGTTGCTTCGCCCCTTTCTGACTCCGAATCTGGGTCTACCACCCCTGTGACCATCATCCGATCTGGTGATGGTGAAACGAGCCCTGCATCAGCACAGATGCCAGAGCACATCGACCCCACTATACGTACCGTGCTCTCAACTAGTGGTCGAAATAGTCCATACGTCGTGGAGTCTCCAGTTACAATATCACCGGACCCCGTCGTCGCTCCTCCGTCTGCTGCAACAAGACTCACTCGTGGTAATACCGATCCTGTCAAACCTGTAGAGAGAGTTACACCAGCAGCGGGATTTCAAAGAGAAGATACTCTTGCTGGCATCGAACGCAACTTTCGCGAAGCATTCAAAGCCGTCTCTGCTCCTAACGCGGATCCATACGAACAGCCACCCTCCCGCTTCAGTGTAACAACCTACGCGCCCTCCGAAACACAATCCACACCTCGGCCATCCGCCGACTCTGATCGTCCACCAATGCCTACTCCTCCTACATCATATGGCTTCGAGCAGCCCTCATCGATCCTCGAACGCAAACGTCCGAGAATCGGTGAATCACCCGCCATCTCCAGAAAAGCAGTGAACTCATCCTCACCAGTCTTCATCAGTATGTCCTCCAGCGTCGCCTCGAAACGTGGATCCATCGCCTCCAATAAGAACCTACCTATGTCTCCTCCCGAAGCAGCATCTCACGATCTGGTCACACAACTCCAAGCCCAGCTCGAAAATCTCGCTCATCGACGGAATAACATTACGAGAAGTATCCGGCAGATGACGGAACTGATGCCGAAAGACCAACTCCTTCTCACAGAGGAGGTCAGGCGGAAACGAGAAGATGAGAAGAGGAAGGTGGAGATGTTGAGGGTGGAAGAAGCAGATGTTAGGAGGGAAGAACATGATATTGGTCTCAAACTACATAGGGCATGGAAGCGTAGGGATAAGGATGCCATTTATGAGCCGACTGGTCTATGGGTCAGGCGGGTTACTGGGTGAGTTTCTGTTTGGAGAAGCAATCCCGTCTTGGAGTTGTGACCGAGGAGAAGGGAGGACTGTATTTGGTAAGATAGATATTGACACCACCATAGCGTGGGAAAGAACTGGCGGCGCTCTGGGCATTGGCGGCGATGAGCTTATTGGCGTTTGGGAGTGTAGCGAAGCGTTGTAAATGTGTTGCCTGGTTAGCGTTGCGATTTGTGCTGTATAGAGTGTTGTTGGAACTTTGGTAGTTTGGTGGAGGGATATGTCAAATATGGGAGCATTGCAGCGTATCATTCTAGCAAGCAAGCAATCTTTCATCATTATTGTTTTAAGTAGATCATGATACCATTGTTTATGCCTGTCTAATCTTACTTAGCGCAGCGAGCAAAGCATGGAATAGAATTTCAAATCATGATCCCTTCTTGCCTTTTAGTTTTACGTGTCTATGATATGTACTTGGGTAGCTGTGCTAGTCAGTAGGGTGGCAAGCGCCTATTTCCTCATTGCTTTCAAAGTATGGTATTTATGTTATTTCTACTGAGCCTTTTCTTGGGTAGGGTATAGACTTTCAAAGTAGACTATGATTAACGAAGTTGCGGTATGAAGTGATGGGCCATTAAGTTGGTTATGCTACTGAGTTTGATGAGTGTATTGCCGGAGTGGTCATGGATCTGGATCTCACATTGCTCACTCACAGGATGATGACGGGGACTGCGTCTTTTCACATTCACAATCACCAACACGTTCACACCTATCCCACTTCGTTAGTCACGAAGTGAGATTCACGTTCTTGTAGTGAGTTCTATTGCTTCATGCATAACGCAACACCCTTAAATTGAGTCATACACTGTTAGCGCTCGACCGAATCACCGCAACCCTATGATTCACCTCAAGGAACAAGTCACAAGTTCAAGAGCAAGAGCGAGAGGCGGGGTATAAATACAACCTCCCTCTCTTCTTTGCTCTCCATTCAGAACCAAAGAGCTAAGAAAGAGGCATCGAGTAAGGAGCCCGATCTTCTGATTTATTCAACATGCTAGAATCTCTATCCTCTCCTCACATCTGCCACTTATGTCCTGCTTAAATTCAAGTTTGGTCGGGTTGGTCTGAGATTGGAGTGGGGCTGATATTATCGCTGCCAAAGGTAGAATTGCTGTCAAATATATCAGACGACAGTTTGACTCTTTTCGAGATTCCTTCCTATGCTGCGCATTTGAGGAAGAAATTTTGTGAAAGTGAAGTGTGAGAGAGGGATGGTTGCATTCTAGTTACGTTCTAGCTATAGGTACTTAAGTAGAGAAGTGGGTCTCTGATACGGCTAGGCCTCCGCCCTATCACAACTCCCTTTCGTGAGAGCCGTGCCCCCACGGCTACGATACTATGCTAACAAATGTCGCCGGGGTATGGAGATGCGGCACCTTATATACCTTACTCAATCCCTCAAGACGGAAAGGCGATGTCTATAGTTACTTCTTCCTGCGAGTCACAGGGACTTGAGGAAGACATGATGGGACTAGGCAATATTCACGTAAAACTCATTCACCACATCAAGCAGTGAGTCCGTGAAGAGGAAGAGTGAGCGTATGGGAGTATATAACGTACCTCCTCTACTTCTTCGTTTTATCAAAAGCGAACATCCGAGTATTGGGAAGAGAGTATAGACAGGTGGTTGCCGACGCTCATCCGTGCACTAGTGTATTTTTAACATTTTAATCTGACCATGAGGTTCGAGTGTTTGACTCACTCTCGATGATGCTTCACCACGCAGGGTTGATTCGAAGAAAGAGGAGAATTGTCGTTGTCAAGACTTGAATTGTTGTCAACAAGGATTAGACGAGACGAAGAGAAACTGTTTCGAAGTACTACTCGGGAAATCCTGTTTGCTACTGGCTAATCTTCTCCAGAAGTCCTTGTCACTTCCCCTCTGGGAGAAATCGGGCAAGTTGTTTGAGAATCTATGATTGTTGCTAAGGTGCTATTTGTACCTTTCTTTGGCTGGAAAACATAACGTAACTCTTGCCTGATTTTCAAGATGACTCATCGTATGTCTCCTCCAGTGCCAGATCGATCTCTAGTACTGCACAGGTGGTCATTCACCGTTTACAATGTTCTCAATATCTTACAACGAAACAAATCGGACTTAAAGGAGGACCTCTAAAGCGATGCAATTGAGAATATCTCGCACATGAACTCTCCTCAACCGTTAACGACTTTCGAGAAAGCCGTAGATTCCTCGAACTACCATGTCACAATATATACAGATTAGACACGGCGATCTTGCTATCCTCTTACGCCGTTTTAGAGCTGAGTCTCAGAATTCAACATAAGGCTAGTGTATGTTAGAGTGAGCTGAACGAGGATTGTTGTTGTCAACGTTGTCGTTGTTGTCATTGTGGGAGATGTGATGAATCATGAGAGATATTTTCTAAATGTGTTCGTGAACAGGACATTTGATAGGTGCGGCATTTGTAAATCGGGGTATATCATTGGGGAAGTGCATTTGAGGTTGAGCTTGTATATGAGAAGCAGATACCAGGATTTTGAAAAGATTCTTTACTTGTCAAATTTAGACAACATTTATTCGAGATGCATTAAAAAGAAAACAAACGAGTCCTCAAACAAACAAATGTTCATCAAATTACTAGGAAAGCCTGATTCTAATCTCATCTCAGCGGGTTTCCTTTTCTGGAGGTGATGAGCTCCTACTTTGACCCGATAGGAGCTTGAGTACACCCAAGCCGATCCTGAGCATACCTGAATGTAATGGGCACGCCCTAAGTAAGCCTGCCCACTATTCGTTCCGCTGCTTTCAACTGCGCACTTTGCCCAAAACAAATAAACAGTCCCGTAACTCCAACTCTGCATTTCGGACAACATTGATAAATACATATAGCTTTAAATCATTCTCCTCCACAGTTCACCTATGCGTTCTTGCACTTGACCCACTTATCATTGTTCCTGCAGATGTTCAAGTCGATTGTGGATTGCGAGCAAGTGAGCTCACCACACGTATAAGTAGTATAGTGTGTATTCACCGAGAATGTTTTGTACAGCGCCTCCCATCCATGTTCAACCCTTATGCTCTTCCGGATCCGCACCGCACCGGAAGAACCACGAACCACAGCTCTGATATGCCCATCGCCACATCTGAAATTCCAGTGACTCGCTTCTGAAGCAAGGAATTTCTCTTTGGTGTGCTCATTGCAAATCGTATGCCCGTGGATTCCAGTGACCTCCGAAAGAGTGGCTTGATCAGCAGAGACCAAGAAGAGGAATTCCATGTGAATGCGCATAAATACCGGGCCGTGACCATTTGCGTCGGGAGCGTCAGCGGTTGTGCTGTTGGCGATAGCAGGCGCTGTTTCATTGGTTGTAGTATTGTATAAGGAGATATTGTGGCTTGATATGAGATCCCGTTTCTCTATGCCACCGAAGCTGCTATTCTCGATACTCTGTTGGGGTAGGGCATTTATTAAGCCTAAAAAGACCAAGAAGGTACCGAGAAGTTTGAGAATCATGATGTTGGTGTCGTAATTGAGGTGAGACTTGAGTTGTCGTATGTTCTTTGGAAGTGCGTTGAGAGCTGCAGTGCTTCAGATATTTGATATGGCTTCATCGTGCCCCTTTATAAGACAGTTCGTAAGTATGTACGTTATACTCTTGTTCGTAGATCGCGAGTGCAGGTAGGATAGTTTCTCGGTTAAGTTGACGAATCTTCTTTACAACTTTGTGCGGAGGACCTTCAGCTGAGTAGTCATATGTATAGGAAATGGATTTGTAGCACAATTACTCGTACTCGTCGGTGTTGCTTATGCTGATCATAATTTTGCCTCACAGGTAATCAGCGAAAGCGAGTACCGGCAAGCGACCCGGTCCGGCAAGCGAATTAGCCCGCAGACAAAATCAGCCAACTTCTGAGGTCACCGGTACTCGCTTGCCGGTACCCGCTTTCAGTAGCCGTGAAATGACGCCAATTATAGTCGGTATGAGGGATATCGATGATTACAAGGAACGCTTGATAGGGATTGCAATTAAAATGACCCATAATCTCACGAAACTGCAAATAGAAGCCCTCGCTCTTCTTGTCACCAGTTAAGGCATTATAGTATATAGAGTTGCCGAATTCTAGAGTGCAGTTTACTATCTCAAACCATGTTGGTCACTGTGCTACAAACTGTGGGTGAGCCGAGGACAATTAGCGCTTGAGCAGAAGCGGCTATTCTTAAATACTAGTCTCCGAACGGGGATTTCAAGATTAGAATTGAACTATTAGGAAAATCAGAGTCTAAACTTAAAAA
This sequence comes from Mollisiaceae sp. DMI_Dod_QoI, assembly GCA_009613015.1. NCBI lineage: Eukaryota > Fungi > Ascomycota > Leotiomycetes > Helotiales > Mollisiaceae > Mollisiaceae sp. DMI_Dod_QoI. The sequence goes on from VXCB01000077.1 coordinate 43,471, forward strand.
AGTATCCAGATGTGGTAGCAAACTGCTAGATCGAAGCTGTCTTTGATTATCAGCAAAGCCCGAGGAACTTGGTCGTTGTGGGTATCAAGCGATAAGAGATTAAATCTGACAGCGGTAATTGAATTTTGGACACAACAGCAGCAAAGGAGGGGCTCGACGATTACAAGCTCTTGCTGCAGTTAATTTGGGATCGTACGGCAGCAAGTAGTTCGGTACCACGACGTGGAGTTCGTCAGCACAAAGATACGAGAGCTATTTTGTCTCACCTACCCACACCGACATTTGCTCTGAACAACTTCAACGACTTCTGAGGGGCAGGAAGGCAAGATTCAAATCTTGCGAAATTACAGACTCCAGGGGTATTACCACAATCGGAAGTTTAGTCAGCAATGACTGGTCCAGCGTTGTATATGTCGGCCGCTCAGCAGGAGGCACAATGCAAGCCATATAAATTTTCGCCCAATCCCCAAGTTCGGGGTTAACCCTCAAATTCATTCAGTATTTCTTTCAGTAGAATATATTCTCAAGCTATATCTAGCTGAAATGATCAGAAGCATCCAGCTTGGATAAATCGTTGCAGGGAGCTTAAGCGAGCCCAGTGTGGTGAACGATTAGATTAAATTAGATTATGATGTTCTCATCATGATTTAAATGATCTAAATCTGAGAGTAAGCATCATCTGATCCCATCTTCAAAATCTAGATCAGATTAATTGGGATCTAAGTTATTTGTTAATAGTCAAGTTTATAGTGAGGCTGAAATATCGTCTCATATCAATTTATCGGATTCTATGTATGTTGTCCTGAATATGTCTTGTGGTGCATGTCAGACGGAAACATGCAATACGAGCAGCGTGATGCTGGCGAACCGCACGTGGATAATATTCCAAGCAGCTTCGTGCTCTGAAGATTGACGTATATAAGGGCCGGCATAGCTCCAACAGAAATCTGCTTCATCACAGCAAGATTGTCCAGTTCAGTTCATAGCTACTCACCCCTTCACAAACACTCTCATCAGACCAACATGAAGTTCCCAATTGCTCTCTCTACCATCTTGGCCTTCGCCAACGCTGCAGCCACCCCTCAACCAGCCTCGAAAGACACCTCCAAGATTGAAATCATCCCCGTCCCAGAAGGATTCTTCGAGTCTCACCTCGGCGAAACTGGCATCTCCCTCATCCCAGCCGACAACTTAGCCTTGGCTGCCCGTGCCATCACCCACGTCTACATGTGCATCAACGACAATTTCCAGCCCGCTTGTGAGAATTTTCAAGTTAACACTGGTGTTTGCTGTGAGTCCAGTATTCTGTAGGTAACTTGAGATATAGCTGACGGAATGAATAGATAATCTCGGCGGCAACTGGAATGATGCGATCAGCTCGATTGGGCCTGATTCAGGGACAACTTGTACGATTTGGTAGTATGTCTTCTTTCTCTTATCTTCTCTGCTTCTCAAAAACCTTAAGCTTGATGTTTCGGTGATGCTGATATATGTGCCAGTGATAATGGTTGCTCAGGCCGCAGTGTCAGTGGGATTGTGAATCCTGGTATTTATAACTTGAATGACTGGAACTTCAACGATGTTGCCAGTTCTGTTAAATGTGTTTGAGAAGGTGGATCAGCAGATCTAGCATGTTTTGATTCCTCTTCAGATTATGATATGTTCTTATCGTTTGATTTCGGCAGAATCTTTATTTCAGGGTGAAGTGGGCTTTCCAATTGAGAAGTACTTAAATAAAATCTCTCGTTTTTAACAAGCAAGTCGCAAGAAGCGTGTTCTTTCGCCTTATTTTGGACAGGATCTGTAAACACAATCTTGATAATTACTTCACGCAAGGCATTATATAAAACTCTAAGTAATGAAGCATCGAATATAACGCAGCGCTGCCAAAATCCCAGCCTAGCCTTAGCCTGGACCTAGGCTAGGTAAGGAGAGCTGGACTTACGGGCTAGGCAAAGGCAGGCAACTTTAAACAAGCTTTAGGCGAGGCCAGGCAAGGCTCATATATATTCTAGGCAGGAGTAGGAAGGCTGACAAGGCTATGCTAAGTCATGAAATTTCGGTAAACAAAAAATGAAGCTATTTAGACTTTTTATCACTACCATCATCACCATGTCGACGTCTGTAGGCTCGGTGGAAGTCATGGTGGTGGTGGTGATGCTGGTAGTGCTGTTTTTGAAAAAGAAAATTGAAAAAAAAATAAGAAAGTGAACAATGCACTGCCGGAATATCGGCATTTCGAACAATGCACGGGGTACATCGGCAAACATAAATTTAGTGCAAAACTAGTATAGTAAGCGATGTCATGCAATGTAGATTAACATTAAATTCCCCTAAAATCGATGTTCGGGTTTCTAAGTTTCATCAACACCATGGTCCCAGATCACCACCACCAATCGGATATCTACCCCCCTATCCACCCCCTTCCCGACCTAGCCTAGCTGACCCACAGGCAGGGCTAGGAGGCTCAATTTGACAGGCTAGGAGAAGGCCAGGCAACCTTCAAAAAGCTCAGGCTACGCACGGATAGGCTAGGTTAGGCGGAGGAGAGGCGGAGGTTAGGCCGGGAAAGTGGCAGCGCTGATATAACGATGTTATGATTTGCAGGGGAAAGAATTGGACATTTCTTTGTACCCTATGAAAGAAATGTACGACGAATCGTTATACGCAATAGCAAAAGCACAAACTCTTTTTATTTAGCCGATGCTATTTGGCATAGTTAGACGAGTCTTCTCAGCCTTCTCTTGAGCGTCACCTAGACATGCTCAACATCTTGAGGAGTTGGAGACTATGACAACACGCTTCTCAGTGCTATCGTCCTTAATTAATTTTCTCTCCTTCTTCTTGTTCTCCCATTTAAGGCTATAGAAGATTCCTATAAACATGATCGTTGAGGTAACGGCAAGTCCCAGGTAGACTTTTGCGCCGATTCGCGTATGGGGGGCATCGAGCTGTAGATGGAGGAGGCTTATGGGATGGTGAAAACGAATAGATTATCTATTATAATTTATAAACTAGGTCAAACGATGGAGTAATACAAAGCTGAGCATTCCTTCTTTCATAGCTGCCGCCCACCTTTACTGGATTCCGGGCCAGCAGTAGTAGATAATTACGTTTAATTTTGAACATACTTGAGTATCAGCAAGACATGAAGCCTGAATTTTGAAACAATTTCTACTTAAGTTATTTATTAAATACTTCCATGCAGTTTGCGCAATTTGCCGATTCTGATTTGCTCTGCAACAAGCTTTGAGTCCTAGGATCTGTTTCCTGATACCACTTCTCGCAGCTCTTGTGGAGTATATGAAGGAACGGAGGAAATTGACAAATGAAGTGTGCAAATCGTATAGAAGAAAGCTGAATCATAGGACCACTTGAGTAAAGTAGCTTAAATTACTTTAAGATTTTCGAATTAACGTGTCTACAGAATCCTTAGCTTTACTCGTCTTGATTCCGGTAGCTCTGAGCAAGCCCACGTAGATTCTTCCCACGTGGAATAACCTACTCGACGAAAGGCGGAGGAGTTCTCGCCACAACTAATTAGTACAAGACAATGCACAAACTTTCGGTTTCCTAGAGTATGTATCTCTCCAGCCGCCAATTCGGCAAACCAGATTAAGACATTGCTCCCAAGGCTTTCATCGAGAGAAATAGGAGATGCCGATTTATCAAGAGGCCATCTCGAGCTAGAGGAACCATTGGTCGGCTCTCCGGGGAGCTTCTCTGTAGTCTCTTCCGGCCATTCTATAATAGCAAAGGCTTGGCTATCGTCCGTACATGCAGGTCTAAGATTTGCTTCGACGACAAGCTCTGCATTAGCCTTTACTGTACTTTCGGAGCGCTTGAGTTCGAGAATATTGACCCTCATCTCCAACCGGCAAAGCCAATGGCCCGGCCAATTCACCATACCGTTTGTTGAAGCCCAGGACCAAGACGGGGCGACATCAAGCCTTTGGATTGGTTCCGAACCTCGCCGCCTCGAGCACCATAGCAGCCCCATGAAAATCGACCTCACTGACTCAACCCAAGTGCCTGCGAAGTAAGTCCTAGAAACGATTGGCGCCACTGCGTCGGCAATTCCTTGGATGGCTATGAGCTTGTCCGAATGATATGTCATGTCCCGTTCAGTATAATCCTGAATAACGTATCCCCAGTCGATGAGAAATTCGTCTTCGGGCAAGTAGCAACCCTCTATGTGATTACCTATGTTTGGGAAGCTGCGGCTTAAATTTGGACTAGGTACCGGCAATATCCATTTCCGTTGGAGCTCGGCCACGGTTGCATCAGTACTCCGAGGATCGCCCCCTCTCGTAACAATGTTCGGCGTCTTGGCTTTCCTGATAAAGTCCTCGATCCTTTGCATGAGTGGGGCCCGCTCGTCAAAGATCATCTCTTGACACCTCCACGAGATACGATCAGGGGCATATGTAAGTGTTCGCGACGACAGTGCTTGTTCTTGGAAGACCCAGGCCCTGTTGTATAGCGGGCTTGGTTTGTATGAATTCGAAAAACTGGATCTATTCAATTCAAAAGACATGCTGTTCGTGTAAGCATATAGCTGCCGTGAAGAGCCGTTGACGTCAACAAACTGAAGTTCACAAGGTCGATTTCTCAGTCCGTTTCTGTCTCGAAAAAGGCCGGCCTCGCTATTATTTCCGTCCGCAGCTGCAATCGTGAGAAGCGAATGCTTGTAGTATTGTTGCATCAGGGTTGCTTCCACTTCCCAGTCCTTTCGGACGTCCTGGATTATGCATAAAGAATCTATCCACAGGTATCTGCAGCCAAATTTGCGCACAACATGAACGGCGTCACGGAAGGTACGTGGTAATTCTGCAAGTTTGATCTCAACTCGATGGTCTTGAATATTTTTGCTGGTGGTCTTGATTGGAGTCCCCCCTCCCCAGCAGTGACTCAGTGTCATATACTTCCCTACTTGACCAGAAGAAGTCTCTAGCAAGTATGGCTCGGCCCAACCATCAATTGAACCGACATCGAGGACTCTATGCGGCAAAGGTGAATCCCCAGCTATGGAAGCCAAGCATATTTTGTGAGTTTCCAAACACTCGTCTAACCATGTTGAAGCTAGTTGGAAAGCAGCCTCAGACCCGGTATTTGTATCGTGCGAGGTTTCGAGAAGACGTAGTGTAGAAGTGAATTGGCCTGATTTCATTCTTAGTGCTGATACATTATGCGCAGCTAGACTTACTCGGTAAGCTGAAGCTCTGGAAGATGACATGACCGACAAGTGGTTTCTTGTCATTCTTAGGGCTTCCGGCCAATTCCGAGGTAGGGTCCACAAAGGAAACCTCGATACCAACATCCCGTCTCGTCTTTATGGCCACCCTAGATGAAATGCTGACGAGTTTACCGGGCTTCTCGATGGTTGTATGGATTATTTTGCATAGAAGACAACCCGAATTGGCGCTTGTATGAAACTCTTCGGCGGTTTCATGGTGAAGGACATCATTGTCTTGATGCGGATCGATTGAGCTGCATAGCGCTTGGCATTTGGCACACAGCATAGTTAACGGCTTTTAGGGAAATGCACAGAGAGTCATGTTGGTGTTGGTGCCTTAATGCTAGAGGGGCAATGATCCCTGTCCGGCGGCAGCATAGCGGCAAGGACAGCGGCTGTCCTGAGTATTGGTTGGTTCGGCAACCGGGATATAGCAAAATTAAGCTGTTATAAGCATAGAAATGGGTTATTATAACACGCTATAACTCCCTACTGTTTTTAGCTCTTTTGTATTATAAAATACCATCTTTATTATTTGCTTAATATTATATTTAATTAATTAATATAATAAAGATTTTTATTTTTATTTATAAAATTATATAATAATATTTTTAAAGTTTAAAAATATTTTAATTAATTATTTTTTCATAAATTGTAAAAAAAGAAATAATAATAATAATCAAAATCTTATTTTAATAATATTTCTTTTCTTCAAAACTTTAGTAAATTTTTGAGTATAACTTCGAGATGGATATGAGTAATGTCACCTAGTGAACGCTCTAAAGAGCAGAGTTCTGGGCTGAAAGCCCCTATATATACGTCCTAGGAGCAGGGGGTTATCCCCTGCCCTGATCATTTGATAATGCCCCTTCCAGGGGCCCACTTATACTGTGACAAGTAAGTAATTCCGATACTATCAGGTATTTAAACCAAACCTTTTGAAAACATCAACGAGCTATAGAGGCAAAATAAACTCGCTACTTTGAAGCCAAAGATTATATCGCTGCTTTATAAACTAGTGAAGTAAAAGTACGACGAAATAGCTATTTCATAAGAGGTTATTTATATTTATCGTTAATAGAGATTGCATAGCGCCGGCGCCAGTGCCGACCCTTTTGAGACCGTTATATTCATAATAATGGAGTCGGCCTTAGAAAGACCGCCCTTGAAAAAATCCCAAAATGAATCGACTTCCAGTACTTTCAGTTCGGGATAGAAGAAGCATTTTATAGAGGAAGCAAATAAGATCTCGAACTTAAGCAGTCTGAAGGCATGCAAGGAAAGTGGTATCGATCCCTGTACGAGTAAAGTGGTCGAAAGACCGCAGTTACTATCTTTTCATACCTGAATCTCCGGATTTTGAGCTAATATCAACAAAGCCAGATACACTCTCGATGTTAAAGAAATGCTTTCTATTCTTCGGAAAAAGCCAAAGAACGACTCGAACTTTAAGTTAGGTTAGGAAGTTGAGGTTGATATGGAGTCAAGCTCCGAATATTGAACTTTAAAAAAGTAGCTATTTAAGAATAATAGTCGGTCGCCCTTCTTTGCTCGCTACTCGCTCACAGTAGCGAGCAAAGAAGGGCGACCGACTATTATGGATGAAAAGGAGCTGGGACTATTGGTGTGGAGAGGTAGATACAAGTTGTATCATTCAATTTTCAGCTAGATGTCTAGCATTAAGAGAATGCGTCTGCCCGTCCTTTAGTTGAAACGACTTCTTAACTGCAATCGACCTTTGAAGGGGATGGAGTTTGGCTGTTGTTAACATTTGGCTTTCGTGATAACTTACCAAGATGGCGAAGGTTTCAGTATTGGACGAGAATTTCTCGTTAAAGTTGATAGCAGAGATTAGAATATGCGATGAAAGATTGCATAACGATTTCGTGGCCTGGAGGATTTTTGGGCTCGAATGAAGAGAAAATAAAGAGAAAAGGATTGAAATAAATGCAAAACATGTTTTCAATACTTGAGGAATAAGAAAGGACATTAATATGAATATGTTTAGCAGACTGCTAAATGTACTGCAGCGCTTGGAATTTTCAAGTGTTGCTGAGCGAGCATTTTGAGAGAAGGCTGCGCGAGAACACCACATTTGAAAGCACCTTCATTACGACAATTCCACAAATTATTTGAGAATACTTTTAACATAAAGCAGGGATTTCAAGATCAATGTCATTCATTCATTCATTAAGCAGTGAGAAGTGAAGGTATATCCCAAAAATCCCATTCCCTCCTTTCATCTTTCTCCTTCTCTTTCTCTTTCTCTTTCTCAACCATCCCTATCCATTCATATCCTACACTCCACCATTCTCATCAACTAACCCTACTTTTGTCCCTGCCCCGCTACACCCCCAACAGTATCTGTCACACCTCCCGCCGCATTCCCCACACCTTGTGTTGTTTTGCCCGCCGTATCCGCAACCCCATTTGTTGTCTGCCCAACCGTATTTCCTACACCATCCGTCGTCTGTCCGACGACGTTTCCTGCACCGTCAACGGTCTTTCCGACTGTGTTGGTTACGCCGCCCAAGAGGCCGCCTTGGCCTTCTTCTTTGTCGCCGCCTGTGAGGGTGTTGTCGAGGCCGTTCGTAACATTTCCTAAAAGGCCGGCCATTTTTGCTTGTATATGTTTGGATATGAAGTGGAAAAAGTGTAGTTTGATTTGTGTGGTATGAAGTTTAATGTGAGATTGGTTTGTGATGTATGATATGTGTGTATGTACAAGAAAAGAAAGCTTCGTATAATATACGCCCTCTCTCCCTCCCAGCCAAGGAAATCCCCAACCAACTATCTCCTTCCAGAAGTTCTCATCCGATGATCTCAGCGCCCTTTCTTTTCCCGGTCGATCTCTACTTCCAGTTATCCACTCCCCACATCCACTTCCCACATCCACTTCCCACATCCGCATGTCCATTCCTGATCCCCATATTCCCTGTACCTGATGTCGACATCACCTCTAAATCTCGCGGAAGAGGTGTCAGCCACAAGGACCCTTCGGACCCTGGACCCTGAGAAAACAGGTTACAGGTCCAAAGCTATATTAATTGTTGCCTGAGGCAAGACATTACGTGAGTTCCTTTCCTATTTGGTGAGGGAAAATATCCAGGTGTAGGAGCCTCTAAGGTGAGAGTAGTGGCGTAGCGGTATTATGACAAGTCTTTTGGTGGGGTGAAAAGACGTGATATGAGACTGAAGCAGGGTATTTGGGTATTAGGGCAAGTAGATGAAGGGTAAGTAACGGTGGGCAGGGAAGAGAGCGAAAGGAGGGAAAGTTGAAGCGATGAAGATCTCAGAGCCGTTTAATGAGCCACAGCAGAGTGAAGCTGTTAGCGTGTGTGTGCCACAAGTCGGTGGATCTCGATCGTCAGACCCTTGTCGAGAGTTGGAGCCGAAACAAGATTTTAGCTTTTGTGGATGATGAGGTTGGGAGAAGACAAGAATGAGGCGGCGAGAGGAGTGATGAAAGAGGAAAGTGTGGCGTCATGTTCTGTTGTGGCAGGTGTGGCAGGTGTGTTGATCAGGGTGCACCGCTGCAAGTAGACTTCGGGACTTTTGTTAGCTGAAGCCTGGTGGGTGAGCAGGTTGGGGCATTAAGCGTGGCACTTTATTTCATGGTTGTAGCCTGTGAGAAGTCTCCTTTGATGAAGAGGAGCCACAATGATATCATTTATTCGAGATTATTGGTTTCGGTGGAAGGAAAGACGGCGTGAAAGATTTCCGTCAAGTTTATGACGATAGTAAATAGGGCGTAATATCTTGAAAACGAAAGTTCTCAGGGAGGCATATTTTAGTTGAAGTCATGTGATGAGGGGTGTGGCTGGTGACTGTGGCGTCGGGTCCCCACTTGCCTCGAGCTCCCGCACAGCGGAAACAAGCCGCAAGCCGCAAGCCGCAACCAGACTTCTCGAAAAGTTCCACGGCAAGCTGCAGATAGCCAGAAGAACAAACACGGGAGACAGCGGTTCATGCAAAGTTCCGTTTCAACAGCACTTGGACGAACTTCAGTCTTCGTCTACGTTGAACCGCGACAGCCTTCGAAGGACTCGATGTCTGCCCATAACGGTCGGATATAGAAAACCTGATTTCTGCCCGCAGCCACCTGCGAAGCGAAGGATTCCCCAGACTTTTTCGAGTGATGGAAGCACACCGGTTCCCTCCTGCCTTATCGAGGGATTACTTTCCCATTAAACCATATCAGTCGTATTATTTGTCTCCTGCCGCGCCTCTCAAAACCCTCATTGGGTCTTCTCGAATCCAGGTATTCCACTCACTGGCTGCCTAAATCACACTCGTGACCTCTCTTATATCTGCAGCACATATATGTCGGTACCAACCCAATCGAAAAGACGCAGCCTCTGAGATCATCGCATTCCTCCTCATTTCGTCGTCTGTCGTTGGAACGCCACATCTTTAGGCTGTGCCTAAGCGTCGTTTCAAGTCGGGTCTCCAATGTGGCTGACTGACCATCGCTGTTCATCATCCGTCTTAGTAACACGGGACGTTGGCCAGGAACCCTGTTCATAGCGTCGCCGAATAACCGGATTTCAATTCGCCCATTCCCAAACACGAAAGTGCGTCAAGCCGAAGCGAGCGTCTCCATAGCAGCGACGCTTTAGGCAAAGGTAAGGCTAGCTGGGCGGGACTCGTGTTGTGATAGGATCTGCATGGAGAGCCGATGGAGCGATCGGGAGCGGAAGCTGAGTGGTGGATTGGAGCGCCACAGTAGGGAAATTGACGTGAGTGGCAGGTGGAAGGAATGGTCTAGACTGGTGCAACAAGAACGGACTTGAGCTGGTGGAGAACAAGGACCATGCTGCGTTGCATTGATTGGGGTTGAGGGAAGGCGAAGGTGATGGAGACGCACCCACCACGGTCAGCAACTAATGACAACTTGACAAGGGATAGGGAGGGATGCCCTTTGTGCGTCTGCATTGTTGTCCCTGGCGCCTGACTTCGAGCAGCTTCTGTGGAACGGATGACTTCATTTGTGTGGTCACCGTGCATCATCTTTGATTGTTCTGAAATTTCCACCCTTCAGTCGCGACAAAGCTGCTAACATGTCCGGTTCTGAAGAGATGGAAGAGACGAAGGAAGAGAAGCTTACGAGTCTCCCGCCAACACCAGAATCTCATCCTCAAGATGAATTCTCGGACGGACAGTCGGAAGGCTCTGCGGCTTCCGATCGGAGGAAATATCAGAGAGGAGGAAGGAAGAAGAGTACGAGTGTGAGGCAACCGCGAAAGAGTCGCATGCCACCAGTTCCTGAACCAGATGAAGAAGACGAACAATACGAACGGGCGGAGCGAGAACTCATTCAAGATGAGCCCGATGAAGCAATAGGAGAGTCGCACGACGATCCCTCGGAAGAATATTACGAGGAGGAACAGGAGCAGGAGCAGCAGGAGAGCGAGAGTTCCAAGCGGCCTGCGCATCGAGAGGCTATTATTACTCCACCAGCGAAAGAGGTTCTCTGTTCGAAATGTGCTGCGAAAACGGAACCGCAGGAGCAAGAACAGCCAGCGAAATCACCATTTGAGACAGGAATCAGAGCATTCAATCTCAAGAAGGCGGAACATTCTGGTGGACGGCCGATAGGAGTTCGGGCCACGTCTCGATCTGGCAAGAAATCCAAGAAGGCAAAAAAGTCGAAGTCTAAGTCAAAGAAGAAGAAGGGCAGGAAAGCATCTGTGGAAAGCGACAGCGACAGTGACGAGGAGAGCGAAGAGGACTCGGATGAAGAGATGAAACAGAAGCCGATGTCTATCAGGCTTGATCTGAATTTGATGGTAGAGATCTTCTTGAAAGCGAAGATTAAAGGAGATGTTACGATTACTTTCTTGTAAGTATTTGATTTTGGTCTTTTTCCTAAGACATCGCTCATGTCTGTCGCAGGGAATGAGAAATCGACACCAGATGGCAGATACCATCAACACATTCCATTGAGCCGAGCACGAGATCATATTACAGATCGACGCGAATTCGATATCCTTCGGCCAAGCGACGAGAGCTCTTTACTTGCATAACATATTTCGGGACAAAGGATTTGGAAATAGGAGACCCTCAGCTTGAAGCTCGCAGCCAAATTCGTCTTCTTTGCGATCAATTGCTCCACTCCGGTCGCTAGGACTACCACAATACATCATCGCAAATACTATCACCAGCAGCAACGGCTGCAGAATACTTGTACTTGGACACGAGGACGTTGGAACCGAGAATTTGGAAATGGACTATTTTGGCTCTTCCGCACATATGATTCGTATGTTGCTCCCAAATAATCGCATCAGGCATTGTAGATACCACTGATAGCTTAAACTTAATTCAACCCAATTCGAGTCTTGAAACTTCCATGTTAGATTTTTGCGCTCAATTCGAACCTACTTGCCAACTATTAAAGATGTCAATCCAAAACAAACTAAGTCAAAAGGTACTGTACAGTGCAGGCGCGAATACAGGTACCGTATCCAGGTATAAAAACAAAATTCTGGAACTCCCATCTCAGTTCCTAGCCACCCTGCAACCTTTTCACCTATTCCAGCCAAGTCAAGTCCAGCCCATCCCAACCTCCCAAATCCCAACCTCCCAAATCCCATACATAGCACGGCAAATCAAACTTTTCCATACCACAACCACATTTCCCATCCCCCAATCTAATCTAATCTCTATCCAGAAAAAGAAAGAAAGAAATCTGATCCGATCCTAATCATCCTTCCAGCGTGCGTGAGTGTATCTAGTGATTCCCGCCCGTGCACCTAGTATAATTCTAGCGGTGGCTGACCGGAGCTCCGTGATGTTTCACAGTGAAATAAGATGAATCCGGATTACGAAGTACATTTTTCTATCTTGGGTACATGCATACCTAAGTCGTACTGTATCGTTCCTCATATACGGAAGGTGTATGGTATTCGTTCTCGGGTTATTTGCTTTTTGGGTTTTTTTATTCGTTTTATGCAGGCGGGATATGGAGTACGACGGAGTTTTCCTTCTACTTTTATTTCATATTTTTACTGTACTTCCAACTCGAGTCCAACAACAGAATCTGCGAGGCGAGGACAGTGGCAGCGGGGACGGGAGCGGGATCGTTCGTTCATTGTTCGAGTTCGAGTTCGCGCTAGAATGTATCGGGTCTAGGCGCTTTCTGCCAAGTTCTGATCCTGGTTGTGCATCCGGGACGCGGGATCGACAAAGGTTAAGCAGCTTGCCGTTGGGCTAGCAAGCGAGCGAGCGAGCGGGGATTGGGAGACGTTGGGGGTCGAGTTAGAGGGGGAGGGTTTTGGGAAGGTTTTGGGAGGGGGTGACGAAATGTGTTACGTCGAGTCGAATGCAGAGAGGGCGTACGGTACGGTAGAGTAAGGAAGGCTGGAAAGGGGGTGTGTGCCTTAGGATACAAAACGGTGAGACAGGTTTGGATGAGCAGGGGTTGATGTCTAGCTTTATGCTCATTTGTCGACATCAATTTCCCGAGGCACCAGGAGGAGGCAGACAAGCTGTCTGCCTGACTGTGTCACGATGCGCGACCACACTCACAAACAGAAACAGAAGACAAATCTTTTTTAATTCGCCATCCTATGTATGATAGCTTCTAATAGTACAGTACGTAGTAACACATCTCAAAACGCCATATTGGATATCCCCAAAATCATCATCATCACCACAAAAGAAAGCCATCCAGCCTCATCAAACCACGCTCCCCCGAAACATTCGAATCCGTCTATACTAACTACCTAAGCAGGGTAGAAGAGTCAGCCCTCACTAATCACAATAACCCAATCGTCACATCTCCCTTGACTCGAGCATAAAGGTCAACCTACAATCCTCACATCAGCCCTATCGTCACATCTCCCTTCACCCTCGCATATAGATCTACCTCGACTTCCAAATCCAACTCGATCTTAATCTTAAGACTACTATCACGCTGCTCCACCGGCTGCGGACGGTCCTTGATGCGCGACTCGCGGATGGCGCCCGTTCGGCCGCCCATGTTGCCCGTCATGCGTTGGTCCATGGGAACGACTTGGTCTTGATTTTGGTTTTGTTGGTTTTGTTGTGGTTGTTGTGGTTGTTGACGGTTTTGACGCGCGCGTTGCATGGTTCGTTGGCCTTGGCGCGGTTGGGGGGCGACTTGTTGTTGTTGGCCTTCGTCGGTGTCGGAGGCGTATTCGTATTCTTGGTCGTCCTCTTGGAGGGTTTGTTGCTTTTCTCTATATCATATATCAGCATTCATCTTTCTCTCCTTTCAAATTCATATAAATGTATCTAAGATATGAAAAATAAAATTGAAACTTACTGGTCAGACATGATGGGTGTTTGTTTTGGAGAAGAAGCTCTTGAATCTGGGGGTGTGGGTGGTAATGAAGCAATATTCGTATTTGTTTCTTTCTCGTTGATATTGATATTGATGTATACGACAAAGTGTAAATAGTGGATGTCAGTAGGTTCTAAGATGGAAAAAGTCTCCCTCCTCAACGACCCGCGCTACTTATGAAGTCCTATCCGAGCGATGACGCGGGTCAAGTGGACCTCCTTTGACGCCATTATCCTGCTTCTGGGGAAAGCAAGCTGGTCTCAAAACAGGAATTTCTGAGCCTCCTGGGTCCTGCCTCCGATGCTGATGGGGAGCTCTCATTCGTTCGTTTCGCATCCTGGTCGTGTTGATGTCATGTCCCCTCCTTCAGCCTTTGCTCAAGCCACTCAGCACCCCCGGATTTTGATTTAAATCGTGGCTTTCATGCAACCCCACCCTTCCCGTTTTGCCATTCGGCCACGAAGGTGTGCGTCAGGCCGTCAGCAGTCTTTTCCCGTGAAGGCAATATATCCCTCATATTCTCTTCCCGGATCGTATTAGTCGTACCATTAGCGGCAGTTTTCTTTTTGACCGGCAGTTTTGGGAGCGGATTGTCAGAGGCTGGTGAGGTTCCTGCCTTCCGGATTAGCCTCATATTACTCGTTCAGGGATTAGTGTCCATAATTAGTACCCGCTCTGGTCTAGAGTGTCGGCGCCAGAAGCACGTTCCTTGTCAACCGCACAGGACAGGTTCTCGAGCTCCCACGTTTCGTGAAGTCACGGATAGCAGATGGCAGATGGCAGAATGCAGAATGCGATGGCATTGTGAGTGGTTGGAGCAGATCGAGATCTGAGCAGTGTTGGAAGGTGCTTGGAGTGGGATGTCGCTGTCGGTAGGTTGATCAGCACGGCACACGTTGGAGCTCTGATGCAGATGTAAGGAACCACTATTCGGGGATGATGGCAGGTCCCCTAAAATTATCTGGGCTGGCTGACACCCTGTGGGGTCATGGGACATGATGTCACATAGAAAGCTATCGAAAGCTTCACGAGGCTGGACGTGATCTGAAACATTCCCGAGAGCCTCGTGTGTAGTGCCTCCAGAGGCAAGAATTCTACAACTCTATCCATACCCAACTTCACATTTGTTTTGAGTTTCAATACAGGACGTTCAAGATGCCTTTGGGAATCATCACCTCCATCGCAGCGTGTCCGGCCATCATCGGCACCACGGAAGCTGTACATCAGGGTCAAAAACAGAACTCTCGCGAGAAACACAGAAGTCGGAAGGCGAACCTCCTCGTTACATGTCACGACCCATCTCGTAAATCGCGCGACATCCACGGCGGCACCGTCGTCTTACGAAACAACAAAGTCCGTTCCTCTCCTCCCTTCTTCATCCATCCCATTCCCATCACTTCAAAGTTCTCATCCACAAACCAAACCCAGATAAATAACTAACAAAATCACAGCTCTACTGCACAAACGTAAACCCCAAATCCAAATTCCTCCCAGACGAAGGCTACGACACCCCCGCCGCCCAAGGCCACCTCTTCGCCGGCTACTTCTTCCCCTATCCTGAATCCAGCTGGGGCCGTCGCGGCGAAGGCTACGTCTCCACCATCATGGACGACCCGCCGCAACTCAACTGGATCTACGTCGACAAAGACACGTACGAGGTGAAATACGGGCTGAAGAAAGATACGATCGGGCATCATGTGGGGCCGTGGAATGTGACGCCGATTGATCGCAGGCTGAATCTGGATGGTTGGGAGGGCTTCACGGTGGTGGAGGAGGAGGAGGGGGTTTGGGCGTTGTATTTTGATTGGGATGATGATGGGTTGGACGGAAAGGTGGGGTTGGATAAGAGGATTATGGAGGTGGAGTTGAGTAGGAAGGAGATTAGGATGCAGAAGGGGGATTGTATTTTGTGATGAGGAGGAGAAGGGATTTCGGGTTGATGTTCAATTGGAGTTGAGGGTTTGCAGGGCGAGGGACTGGGATAGCGTAGGCGTACGGAATGAGAATTGAATGCACTTTGTTAGGAATAATTTAAATTGAAATCATAGTCACAATCACAATCATAGCACAGCACCTGGAATCTCTCTACATTAAAGTGAACTACGAACTGAAGCCAAGCCATTTCCCACTTGCTATCTCGAAAGTATATCTCCACAGCCATTTCATCGTACAACGATCGGTGGCTAACACTTTGCATGCACATTCAATACATAGACTCGACAATTAGACTTGAGCAGAAAAACACTTCTACGGTACCTAGAACTATCTCCTCGTGATCAAAACTCCCAAAACCTCCCAAAACTCCCCATAAATTGCCTGAACCTCTCCGTCCTTCTCTTGAACAGAACTGTGGCTCGCTCGATCCCCACATCCCAGTCCTCGCATGAGCGATGAGCTAATAACTTGACACCACTCACTTCCCGCCTCCCCGCTCGGCCCGGGGCACCGAAGTTCACGACTCGGACGCTTTAAATGCCACGAGGCGGCAAGTTTTACGTTCCGACTTTTAGGATGATGTGGCTGGTGTCTCTCGCCTCATAGGTACCGTCCACACGTGTGCTGGCGAGCTGGCGAGCTGGTACAGAGTAAGATGAGGAAGATTCTTGACTTAGGCTGCGTTGTTGGTGGGATGATTTGGGGTGGGGAGGGGTTTGGATGGATGGGCTTGTAGAGGCTACGTCATTGTACTGTACACCTGAAGCTGTTTTACTTGGTGAGGATGAGACTGGTGTAACGATGGTTGGCTGTATGTGTGTGCGCTGGAAAGATGGATGGAATGCGTGATGAGGATGATGGATGGAAACTGGATTTTCAGCAGCGAGATGGATGGTGAGAAGTGGTGTGGTGTATATGATGCTCAAGTGCCGTGCTCGTATATTCAGCCTTACCCATTCCCCTCTGCACTAGAATATTCTTCTTCGCTGTGAAAGACAGGTTTAAGTTTGCGATCTTCACTGCACTAAAGTACACACACGCTCAAGTACAGGAGCATTTCTTGAAGAAGACTAGTTTATATCGTACCTCTCTACATACATATCATATCCAAACTACCTCACCCATAAACTCATCCAAAATCTCTCACTCAGTGAAGAAATAAGAGAAAGAAGAAGCGACAAGACAGAAAGAAAGAAAGGAAGAAAGGAAGCAAAATGGATCCCTCATCCCTCAACCAAGTCAAGCCCGACCAAGAGAAGCGAAACTCCTACTACGAATCCACAATGCGCTGGATCGAAGACACATATCTCAAGTGGTTCGGTGAGAACCGTACCTCATACGGAGTCAAAGGTACTTACTTCCTTCCTCCTTTCCCTTCTTCTCCCTCCCTCTCCCAACCCCAACCATTCCTCCAACCCATTCCAACCCATTCCCCAAAACCCCTCTTTTTGAAACGAGAAAGAGAGGAAAGAATGCTGATAAGAAATGAAATAAACAGATACTCTCCGCCAAGGCGAAGTCTCAGGCAACAAAGATATCGATGGCGTGCAGCGCTCCCTCGGTGATGCGGTCGGGAATCAGTTCGGGAAGGGAGGGTTGGGAGAGGATGTTGGGAAGACGGCTGATAAGGGGTTTTTGAGTCGTTGATTTATTCGTTGGGTTGGGTTGATTCTTCTACGCTTCGAGTTCTGGGAAATAGTTTGCGGATTGCGGATTGGGAATTGGAGGAATGTGTGATACCATTTTTCTTTTTCTTCTTTTCATTTGAGTTCGGGGTTTCGGGTTGGATTTTTTTGGGATTGGGGTTGAAGACGATGGGATGGGATGGGATGGCAGGAGTTCGAGACGGAATAAGTAGTGCAGAGAGATATGAGGTAGAATAGGGTATTAATGCTACGTACTAAAGTTAGCTTACTTTGTTGTCCGTCTATCTAGCTATCTAATTACAATTTGATATCCATGAACTGAAATAACCTTATTCCGAGATCAAAACTAAGATTGTTTTCTAGATGTGTATAGTGAAATGAACGTGGAGCCTGGAATTCAAAGCCAGATGGATGGTAAATCAGACAACGCCAAACCATTTCTTCCTCCCCTCTGGTGCTGCAGCTGCTTGTTCGCTACTTAAATCTGTTTCTGTTTGCTCCATTTTCGTCTCGGCCTCGTTGCTGGGCTGCGGTTGTACTTGTGTTTTCTCCTGCCCCTTCTCTTTCGTGTTTGAAAACGAGGGAACGTTGGGGATCATGCTCGTCCATGACTTCTTCAAGGCTGCTTCGCTGTCTGTGGTGGGTTGCTCTTGCTGATCTGTCTTCGTCTGCGTCTCTGCAGATTGGGTTTTTGAGGAAAATGATGGGACGTTGGGAATCATGCTTGTCCATGACTTTTTCATAGCAGCTTCGTTCTCTGGAGTTGGTTCATCCTGATCATCTTTCTTGGCTTCTGGAGCTTGGGACTTTGATGGAAATGAATGCACACTAGGAATCATGCCTCGCCATGTCTTTTTTGCATCGACTTGGTTCTCCATCGTGGGCTCTTCCTGTGTGACTTCGGGGGTTTGTTTCTCTGAAGTCGTGGAAGGTATTTTGGGGAGCATGGATATCCAGGTCTTCTTTGGTGCTGATTCTGTCTCGTCCTTCGACTCCTCAATCTGCTGTGGTTTCTCAGGCTCCTGTTGAATATCTGCTTGAGGTGTTTCGCCCAAGGTAGTTTTGCTCATCTCTTCTATCAATTGATCATCTTCCACGCTCGCGGGCTTCTCTTGTTCTGTCAAGAGTGGCTGCTCATCGGGTTTCGCTTCAGCTGGTGCCTCGCTAACATTGTTCGCTTCAGCCCCTTTCCCCACATCACTAGCTTCCTCACTCAACTTCTCCCCCAACATACCCTCACCAATGACATCCTCATCAACTGGTAACGGTATCCCTACTGCCTTCTTCAGCTCCTCCTCATCTACACCACCATCCTCTCCCTGCGGCATCTCCTCACTTCTCAAAATCGCATCCAGCTGTCCCTCATCTCCCTCTCCTCCCGGCGGCTTTAACACTTTCCCATCATCATCCCAAACTTTGGCCTCGCTCATCGTCCTCTGTAACTGCTCTCCAGATGGCCTCCACTCATCTCTCACCCTCCTCGGATCCGTCTTCAACCACTCGTCCACCAACTCTGACGACAACTTCAACATATTCCCATAATTCTCATTTCGCTCCTTCTTAAACATGCCACAATGCGCCTCAATCTCATTCGTAGCTTTCGTGTCCGGACACTCAATAAACAATCCTTTCATCTTCTCCCCCCTCTCCTTCGCTTTCTCATCTTTCGCCGCCGCCGAAGGAATCGCACAAAAGGTCCTCTTCGGAACAAAATACCCTCCGCTCCAAACCCCATTCTCGCCCAGACTCGTATACAAACATTTGACACCCACTCCCTCAATCTCGCTCAATCTCTCTAACCTTGTCGTCAACTGAGTAGTCTTCATCAGCGCTCCAACAAATTTCAAATGCCCCGCCATCCACGCAAACCCCTCCCCAATACTCTCCCTCGAAACATACGTCAAACCCTGCGATATCGAATCCGAATAATTAATACTCGTCACCGCATCCCTCGTATTCGCATAATTAATCTTCGACAGATTCTCCCGATTCAAACTCTTGAGTCCAGACAAGATCTGATCCCGATGGATATAAGCCGCCACCCCACCCGCCATAATCGCCCCATACGTGCCTGTTCGCGCGGCCAACGCACTCCATCTCGAGAACGAATTCTTCGAGTTGTGGGATAGAGCGGAGGAGGAGGCTTGGGCAGCTGCTTGATTCCGAGCTAGAGTCGAAGCTTGCGAACTAACAGCTTGTCTCGCTCCCGCCGCAGACAGGAAACTCGTCCCGGTGGAAAGGATGTTCCATGCGGAGGAAATGTTCTGGTATTGGCTGAAAGCGCCGTATGCGAACATGCTTCTGCTTAAGCCGTTGTAAGGCGTGTCGTAGGCGAGCACGCCTTGGATGAGCGGGAACATGAGTTTTGTGTTGGGATCTTGGGAGATGGGACGGTTGTCGAGGACTGAGAAGAGGGTGTCGGCGGCGACGAAGCCGCCCATGGAGTGTGCGACTAGGATGCAGGAGACGGAGGGGGAAAAGATGGCGGAGGGGTTGGCGGAGAGCGTTTCGAGGGTGGTTACTTGGGATTGAAGCCATTCTTTGAAAGTGGATACGGAGAGGGCGAGGTCGCCGCGGGTTTCGTATTTGGGGTAGACGCGGGTTTCGATAGTCAGATCCGGGTTGGAGGCTGAGATGGCGGTTTTGAGGTCCTGGGGCGTGTTAGCGGGAGGAATGGAGCGGGAGGTGTGAGGAAGGGAAGAGGAGAGCAAGAGAGTAAGACAGAAATGGGTGTGGGAAAACGTACTTCAGGAAATTGATAGAACGTCTCATCATCTCCTTTGAAGCCATGAATGAAGCAGAGCAGCAGGGTCTTGATCGCCATCTTTGCTTCACATTCAAACCTCCCAATATTTTATATCTTCAAAATCAAAGGCTTCTTCTCATCCAATAATGAATCTGCGAATCGAAGTACCAAACAATAATTCAGTGTACAATATCAAACATGAGTCCAGTACACAGCACACAGTATTACAAAATTGCGTATCGTGTAATTATGGTATGGAATGGAACTATGTATGGAGGTATAGCTTCAACAACGGATGCACAAAAAAACCTCACTCACATCACCTAGAAAGCATAACATACATACATCACCTCACAACAAACACACTACGGCGCTACGGCGCTACGACACCAGTCAAACCAGGCCAACCAAAGCACATGTCAAAATCAAGACTACGCCACAGACGCCTCACCTCACCTCCCTCCCTCTCTCTCTCCTCCCATCCACCGATCCATCGAAGAACAAGGGTCCTCCCCATCGCCCCATTCACCTCCGAGAAACAGCGAAGATCAAAAGCAAGGAACCCATCAAACCCAAAGAGTTTAATAACCTCCCAAGTCAGCCGCCAGCCTTAAACAATTATTCCAGAATACCCTAATGCCCCACCCATTCCTTCTTTGCACCAAAGCGATGTCACGTCACCGAACATGGATTCCCCAGTGCCGTGGTGTGGTGACATCGCATCGTTTCTAGAAACAGGATCTGCATCTCGGAAAGGGAACTTGGACTCCCTTGTGTGGCGAAGATAAAAGTGGATCTGGATCATGAGCTAGTGAGTGGGCTGACGGACGGGGGATGGGGAGAGAGGCGTGGCTGATGCATTGGTGGAACTTGGATGGATGGATGTACTGGATTGGATTGGATTGGATTTTACCCCGCTAGTTTTGAGAGCTGAGCTGGGTATGTACAGTACGTCATCGTCTTCGAGCTCGAGCTTGAGCTCGAGGATTTTTGAGCGAGGTGGGATGATGGTTGGGAGTGCGTGGTGCGTGGTATCATGGTTTGGGGGAGGGAAAGGGTGTTGCTGGGTGAGAAGAATTGCATCTGGTGTGATGGGATTTCTGGATTAGTTGGATATGGGATGGAATGCGCCTCCTTTAGTTCAGGAGGTTGGATTTGGGATGAAAGGGTAGTAAGTGTAGTGAAGGAGAGGGGGAAGGGAGAAAAACGCGGAGGAGAAGGAGAAAGATGAGAGTAGACTTTTCCATACATTATTACTTTCCTCAGAAACTATATAGACAGACAGCCAAGTAAACAAGAGGACAAAAACTCGTTCATCGTCACAGTAACAGAAGAAAATCACATCTTATCAACACACATCCTCTGATCATCAAACACGTTGAATCTACTCAACCCTGTTGAATAAACCCCGGAATCCTAATCGTCAACGTCGTCCCATCTTTCGTCGTATTGACTGTGATCTCAATGCCTCCCGTCGACGCACCGCTCGACCCACTCCGATTCGCAACCTCTCCCAAACTCGGCAGATTCAGCTTCGCCAGCGTACCATTCGCTGTCTCTTGCACGGATCCTAGACTACCTAATGATTGTTCCTTAGCACCATCTGTTTGCTGCTGAACCTTGCCTAACACCTTGCCGGACCTGTCGACGATTTCGCCTTTCTCGTTGACCGTCTTGCCTACTAATTCAGAGGGATTGCCGGCGGCTTTTCCAAGCACGTTGCCAGATTTATCGACGATGTTTCCAGATTCATCGACAGTGTTGCCGGCTAGTTTTGAGAGGTCACCAACTTTGTCTGTTGCTTGATCGGTAGTATCTGATGCAGTCTTTGAAACATCTCCAACTTTGTCCGTAGCTTGATCTTTGAGATCCCCGACTTTGTCGGTTGCGCCTCCTGCTGCTCCTCCCGCGGTATCTTTCACGCCATTGACGGTGGAATCAGCTTTGTCTTTGACGCCATTCACGGCGCCTCCGGCTTTGCTGGTGG
Organism: Mollisiaceae sp. DMI_Dod_QoI; assembly: GCA_009613015.1. Taxonomy (NCBI): domain Eukaryota; kingdom Fungi; phylum Ascomycota; class Leotiomycetes; order Helotiales; family Mollisiaceae; species Mollisiaceae sp. DMI_Dod_QoI. The sequence continues at coordinate 65,326 of VXCB01000077.1, forward strand.
CACCTCCTGCTGCATCTTGTGCTTTGCCTGCAAGTCCGCCGGCGGTGTCTTTCAGTCCGTCTGTTGCACCGGATGCCTTGTCGGTCAATCCACCTGTAGCTCCTGAAGCTTTGTCGGAGACATCACCAGCTGCTCCTTGCGCCTTGCCTGCTGTGTCGTCGACTGCTTCTTTTGCTTGATTGGCGGCCCCTCCAACTTGATCCTTAGCGCCACCAGCAGTATCTTTTGCTTTCTTCGTAGTATCATCAGCAGCACCTTTTGCCTTATCTGTCAGACCACCGGTTGTATCAGTGACACCTCCTAACTTATCATCACCTCCATCCTCTTCAAGATCAGGAGCAGCGCCCTTAGCTTTGGAAGCGGTGTCTCCAACAGACTTTTGCGCACCACTAGCTGCGTCTTGTGCGCCCTTTTGGATTCCATTGGCTTTCTTGCCAACAGTATCTGTGGCTCCACCAAAGAGACCACCTGCTTTCTTTTGCGCACCACCCAAGGCACCGGTTGCTGAATCCTTGGCACCTCCGAGAGCATCACCACCCGGGAGACTGTCGGTAGTGCCAGATGCCTTATCCGTTGCTCCTTTGGCAGCATTCTGAGCTGTGTCGCTGGTATCTTTGACCTTCTTCTGCGCGCCATCTGTAGCACCTTTGGCTGTCTTGGTCGCCTTACTAGGAAGGTCACCAGCTGTATCTTGAGCCTGCTTTGGCACCTTTGAAGCTGTGTCTTGAACGTTATCGAGTGGGGCGTCGTCTTCACCCTCCTCATCATAGTCTCCTTCTTCGTAGCCTTCGTCTACTTCGTTCTCGTGATCCTCGTCTTGTTCCTCTTCCTCATCCTCGTCCTCTCCCTCTTCCTCTTCCTCGTTTTCGTCATCATGGTCCTCTTCCTCGTTCTCTTGATTTTCTTCTTCTTCGTCGTGAACTGGCTCTTCGTGAACTGGCTCTGGTTCTGGTTCCGGCTCAGGCTCGGGTTCCTCTTCTTCCTCTTCAATTTCAGGTTCAGGTTCTGGCTCCGGCTCAGGTGGTGGAGCGGGCTTCTTCTTCTTCTTCATCAATGGCTTGTGGGTTGGTGTGTCGACCTTTTGAGGAGGGTTTGGTTGGGTCTTCTTCGGCGTCTCAGGCTTTGGAGCGTCGACTTCCTTTGGTTTGACATCCTCTTGTGGCACTTCTGGGACTTCGGGCTCGGGAGGAGGTGCCGGCTTCTTCTTTATGATCTTCTTTCGGTGCGGCGTTGGTGTCTGAGGAGCTTCGTCTGGGACTGGCGACGCATCGGACACAGATGGAGTCTTAGGGGCCTTCTCTTGGACTTCCTTGGGGACTTTATCGCTGACATCCTTTGGTACCTTATCGCCAGTATCTTTTGGGATGAGTTTCTTCTTCTTCTTCAGGTGTTGTTCTGGCGACGGCGCCTCGGGGAGATTTTTAGCCTCAGACGGGATATCTTGAGGCGGCTTGGGAATCTTCTTCTTGGTCGGAGTCGGCGTATCGCCGTTGGGTAACTTCTTCTTCACCGAACCCGATTTTGGAGTCGGGAGGTTCTTATCGGCGGAATCAAGCGGGGTCTTGGGGGTCTTAGGGGTAGACATCTCGGAAATGTAATTGTAGGCACGCTTTAGACCAAAGACGAGCCAAAAAGATGTCGAAGTAACAATAGATATATCCAGGATATCGATGTTGAAGGCCTGGAATTCGATAAATTTATTGATCTGACGCAGGGACTTTCTGTGTCTCTCTTTCTGATACGAATGAGGTGTAATCGGAGAGCTGGAGCTCAGGTCCTGGATGATGACACCACCGACTGGTGGACCGACTTCGCCTCATGGAGCTCATCACTGAGGGGTAGCTCATGACACATTAGTGGTTGGAAAACCTGGAATGTGCATGATAGCCTGGAAAGCACTTGCACGGGCATTGGTGTGGCTTGAGGAGGCCTGCCAAGATCTCCACGCTTGACGATGCAGCTCACTGGCTCCTGTAGCCATGTCACCTCCAAGTTTTGCACGTTCAGTGTGGCTCGAGGGTCCTGCTCGTCCCCTCTGTAGTCTGCCCGCGCTGTAGCTGCGAAGGGCAATTCAGGCAAACTGCACAGCAAGACTTTCAACACAGAGAATACTTGAAAATTAATTTCCCATACGAACTGCACTGCAGGCACTATCGGGAAATCGCATGTCCATAGTTGATCGTGAATTCAGAAACCGATTAGAGACATTCTTGCGTCATTCGACAATACTCTCGCCGCTGTGTAACTTGGAGGCTGGGGATCCTCCATTCCTCCATGGCCAAACATGAGAGGGCATTGGGCCTCAGGTCGCCACACTTGGTCTGGACCCTGATGTCGCAACAGCTGCATCGACATTGCATCGCCGTTGCACAGAAAACAGGGAAACAAGGAAACAAGGAAACAAGAGGCATTCGCCCAATGGTGACGCGGGAGATACAGAGAATACAGGGAAGCCGGTGGGGTGGTCGGCGTAGAACTAATTGGCTCGTATGCCTTCATCTGTCGTGGGACGTCGATGTACAATACCCGACGTTGGCAGGTAACCTTACTCGTTACTTTGTAAAAGATCTCGCAACTTCGCAAGGGTCTCGCAGCGGCTGGGTGGCAGGATTTACCGCCCCCGTGGGGCGATTAAAAGTTGGTTAGGTTCTAGCGTGCAGCGGGTCAGCCACAGCGGCTTGGCACACTAGGTCCCGAGTGGGCCGTGGCTGAAGGCTGACCCTGCGAGCGAGCGAAGATCCAACGTCAAGCCTCATCTCCATTCTCCATTCCCATTCTCCAGCATTCTCCCACGGTCGATGATACGCCAGATCGTCACTGCACCGTTGGCACCCGGTGGCAAAGTGTGGCTGCTGCCCATCACCAATGACCACTGACCGGCGGGACCTTAGGGCGGCTCGTGTCTATCACTCTGTAACGAGTCCACAACTTTACCTGCTCTGCCTGCAAACCTCCTCACAGCTCTGCCACAGCTCCTAGAAACCTGATATTTTCCCTGTACCGGCTCGTTCAAACTACCGCTCACTACCTCACATGGAGAGAACGTGCGCAATGAGGCCACTCGATCGTCCCTCCCTGGGACCCTTCCCCATCATCCTCGATGGCTCTGGTCTGATCCTTCCGGATGAGGTGATGTAAGAGCTCATCAAAGATACCTGGATGCTAGCTCTCGAAGCTCTCCAACCCTGTCCGAGGGGTCTTGGTTCCTGCAGCTCCCCTCATGACGTCGGTCCTCCATCATCGTCACGCCGCTGGGAACAGCAGGTTAGCTATCCCATCTGGTCTTGATATAACCCATTCCTCAGCAGATCATCTTCTTTTTCAAACTAAATCGCACTTCCATTCTTAAATCAATGACAGTGCGTCTCAAGTATCTGAGAAAAAGCACAACGATCAACAAATCACTACTTTCAGAACCCAAGGTTCCTATTATACCCACCTTCTAGCTGAACTGTGTCTGTGGAAACTACTCGCCATCATGGCGGACATCGCGACCCAGAGATTACCGAGCACGCCCAAGAAGAAGAACCTGAGCAGCGCAGCGGCCTCACCACAAGCATCCGGCAAGAAAGCTGCCGGTTCTCAAACACCGCAAACGGTGCCCAAACCAGCCGAGTCGGTAGCTGAGAGCGGAGTCCATGAAGCAACACAGACAAGATCTATTCATGAGACGTCGGCACTAGGTGATGAAGAGGACGAGGATGAGTATGAGAATGTAGAGCAGACAAATGACGGCGAGGAAGAGGAAGGAGAGGAGGAGGAAGAGGGAGAGGATGATGAGACGGAAGAGGCTGTTCCCGCAGGAAGCGTTGATCACGAAGGCAACGTTTTAGATGACGGTGGGAAAGTGATCGGAAAAGCTACCAGTGACGTGCCAGAGGGAAGCATAGTCGATCAAGAAGGAGACATTCTTGACGAGGAGGGCAATGTCATTGGCAAGGCTGATCTCGAAGGTGCCGCCGAGGAAGCTGGGTCGAAAGCCGAATCAGCCATTGGCGGAGCGAAATCCGCTGTTGAAGGTTCCGAGAAGCCAGACCTAGAGGAGAGCGAAGGTACTGAGAAACCAGAACTCGCAGCTCCCTTCGGCGTTCAAGACAATGGCGAAATCACCAATGCGACGGGCGAAGTTGTCGGGAAGCTCGCAGAGGGCAAACCCCATGATCTCGTTGGCACTGCTATCCATCACATCGACGAACAGGGCAACCTCAAGGCAGAGACTGGCAGCACTCTTGGAAAGGCTGATATCCAACCTGAGCTTCTGCAAAATGCTGGCAGCAGTCTCGCAGAAGGATCCAAGCTGGGTGATATTGGTGACAAAGTCGACGAAGCCAAGCCTGAAGGTGAATTACCTGAGGGTGAGGAGAAACTTGGCGAAGTTGGCGACAAACTCGACGAAGTGGAGCCCAAGCCTTTGGATGAGGAGGGCAACCCTATTGAGGAACTTGGCGAGGACGGCAAGCCAATCGAGATGGTCGATGATGCCGCCAAGGAAGCTGAACCCAAACTCGATGAGGAGGGTAAACCCATCTTAGATGAAGAGGGCAATCCAGTCATGGAGAGGATCGAAGAGCAACAACTTGATGAGGAGGGAAATCCAATCCAGAAGCAGCTCGACGATGAAGGCAAGACCGTCTTGGATGAAGAGGGGAACCCAGTTATGGAAAAGATCAAAGAGCAGCAACTCGATGAGGAAGGAAATCCAATTCAGAAGCAGCTCGACGACGAGGGCGAGACTGTCTTGGACTCAGAAGGCAACCCAGTCATGGAGAAGGTCAAGGAGCAACAACTTGATGAGGAGGGAAGTCCAATCCAAAAGAAGCTCGATGAGGAGGGCAAGACTATCTTAGACTCAGAGGGCAACCCGGTGATGGAGAAGATCGAAGAAGCCAAGTACGATGAAGAGGGCAATTTGATCGAAGAGCCCAAGCTCCGAGAGAAGCTCGATGCCGATGGCAACCCAGTCCTCGATGAAGAGGGTAATCCAGTCATGGAACAGCTCGATGAGCAGGGCAACATTCTCCAAAAGAAACATGACTTGGATGGACAGACTGTTCTCGACACAGAAGGTAACCCTGTCATTGAGAAACTCGACGAAGATGGAAACGTTGTCCAGAAGAAGCGCGACGAAGATGGACAGACCGTTCTCGATACCGAAGGCAATCCTATCATGGACAAAGTCGACGCAGACGGCAATCTCTTGCAAAAGAAGCTCGATGAAGACGGAAAGACTGTCCTCGACTCAGAAGGCAAGCCTATCTTGGAAGCTGTCGATGCCGAAGGCAACATCATCCCCGAAAAGCCTGACCTCTCTATCCTCAAAGGCAAGAAGGTCAACAAAGCCGGCAAGATCGTCGACGAGAACGGTACACCATTCGGTGTCTTGGTCGAGGGCGAGCTCAAGAAGCTTGTTGGCAAACAAGTTGATGCCGAAGGCAACATTTGGAACGATAGCGGCAAGATCATCGGTCGTGCTGAACTTCTACCAGAGAGTGAACGTGAGGCTGAACCTTCTGCTCCATTTGAGGATTTCCCAGACAGCATTCTTGATGCCAAGGGAAATGTCATCTTTGAGGGCAAGATTGTTGGCAAGCTGATCGAGGGTGATGCGAAGAAGCTCGAGGGCAAAAAGGTCGATGCTGATGGTGATGTCCTGGACAAGAACGGAAACGTTGTTGGAAAGGCTGAGCGTTGGCAAGAGGAGGATATTGTTGAGGAGGAGCCAGAGAAGGAAGATCTTTCTGCTCTCGATGGAAAGAAGGTCAACAAAGCCGGTAATGTCGTCGATGATAACGGCAAGCTGTTCGGTCGCGTGGTCACCGGTGTCTTGGCCAAGCTTATTGGCAAGAAGTGTGACGCGGAAGGCAAGATCTGGTCAGATTCTGGCAAGGTCATTGGTACCGCTGAACTCCTTCCCATGGATGACAGAGATGAGGGTGGTGATTCCCCATTCGAAGATTTCCCAGGCGCTATTTGCGACAAGCATGGCGACATTCTTTTCGAAGGCCAAATTGTCGGCAAGCTCGTCTCTGGAGACCCCAAACGCCTGGTCGGCAAAAAGATCGACAAAGATGGCGAGATCGTTGACAAGATTGGCAACGTCCTCGGTGTTGCTGAGCGCTGGTTCGAGCCAGATGAACCTGAGCCAGTAAAAGTCGACAACTCTGCCCTTGCCGGCAAGCGTGTCAACAAAGTTGGCAATGTCGTCGACTCTCATGGACAGATCTTTGGACGTCTCGTTCAAGGAGATCCCAAAGCTCTTGCCGGACGAATGTGCGACAAGGAGGGCAATGTCCGAGCCGAGGATGGAACCATCATCGGTCGTGCAGAGCTTGTTCCCGAGTCTGAGCGTGAAGGTCAGAAGGAGGGTCCCTTCGCTGGCTTTGACAATCCTAAGGTCACCAAAGACGGCAAGGTTGCTGATGCTCAAAATGTTATCATTGGCCGTCTCATTGAAGGAGATGCCAAGAAGCTTTATGGCAAGATGGTTGATCCTGATGGAGATGTTCTCGACAGGAATGGCAACACTCTCGGCAGAGCCGAACGCTGGGAAGAGGAAGAGAAGGTGAAGCCTCACAATCCTGTCGCTGGCCGAAAGGTCAATCGTGAGGGTAACGTCGTCGATGAGAATGGTGATTTAATTGCCAAGCTCACTGAAGGCGAGATCACCAAGTGCTCTGGCAAGGAGATCGATGAGGACGGAGATGTCTACAACCAGAAGGGTGCAGTCATCGGCCACGTTACTCTCCTCGAGGACATCCCACCTGTGCCAGAACCAGAGCCAGAGCCAGAGGTCGAGGAGGAGCCTGAGCCTGAAGAGACTGAGGAAGAGAAGGAGGCTCGTCTACAACTTGCACAGGACAAGAAGCTTGCTAGCCAAATGGCAATGTGTGTCCAGCAATCGATTGACAAGATCAATCCTATCTTGAAGATGATCACCGAGGTAAGCTTTTTCTCCTTATCCTATCAATGAACATCAACTAACTCTACTTCCCTCAGGCAATCGATGCCGCCGAGCGTCAGCCCAAAGAAGAGCTCGACGAACAAAAGCTTGTCGACACCGTCAAACCCCTCATCGAACAAGGCAGCCAAATCCTCACCGAAGCCAACGGCGTCATCCGCGGTCTCGACCCCGATGGACGCATCGCCGGGAACGCCAAGGGCAGGACAGCTTCTCGCGAGGCCACTCCTGAGGAATACCGCCTCGCGGATGTGCTCAAGGAGCTCGCCGGTAACGTGACCCAAACCATCGACAATGCCAAGAAGAAGATCGCAGGCATGCCACATGCCAAGAAGGAGTTGAATCCCCTCTGGGGTCTCCTGGCCGAGCCTCTCGGACAGATCTTAGCAGCTGTTGGACTGCTGCTTGCTGGCGTTCTCGGACTCGTGGGCAGACTGCTCAGCGGTCTTGGTCTAGGTGGTCTGCTGGATAATCTCCTTGGTGGATTGGGATTGAAGGGTATTTTGAAGGGACTGGGTCTAGGAATGGTGACTGAGAGCTTGACGGGGAAAAAGAATTAATGATGCACAGCCATGAATTGAGGGTTGCGATAAGGATTGAAACGAAACGGAACGGAACGGAAGAAAAAGTGTACTTGTAACGATGTTATGGCTATACTGATGCTTGATCTTGGGATGGATTTGGATTTGGATATGTTTGGAGCCTTTGATGTTGATCTTTTGGTTGCGCTTGGGCTACCTTGGGTACCCGACTCTGTCTCGTTTCTTATGTAGTATGCTTATACCTAGTTTGGGAATGGGATAATGAAGTTTTTAAAAAAGTCAAATACTTGTTCTTTAATGATTGTGCTTTGATGATTGATGATTATTAGGAGGGAGAAGGTGAGAGGTGGGTTATATATATTCTGCGATAGCAATACATATTCGTGTTCAAGTCTTGAAGAGTGGGTCAAAGGGATACGTGGGGTGAGATTAGAGATATGGCGTGATAATAGAGATTCACTTGTTCCAAGACACATAGATAGAGTGGCACCAGAAAGGAAGGGAGAATGAGTTCTTCCACATTGTTTAAGGCTTGAGCCAGCTCCGAGGAGTTGATTAGATAACATTCTTGTTTCCAAACATAATTTTCTTCAACTATGGATTTCAACTTTGTATTTGAATAAGAGTAGGAACTTAACAGCGATCTTTGAACGTGGTTCGGATTAGAATAGCTTGTTCACGACAGGGGTTCTTTCACGTGACGGGTCGAGATATGGTGCTATGACTTTGTAGTCACGCTGATGAATATGATGCTTTGATGCCCACATTATACTCTTACACACGCCAAAGAGCTTTGTCCGCCAGCATTTCTCACCACTTTCCCTTCAGAATACCACAAGCCACCATCAACCCCCAAGCCCCAGGAAGCCCCAGGAAGCCCCAAATACTACTCTAATATCAGGTTCTCTATAATGAACTCAATCTGCTCTTTGCTTGAGTCATCCCGTATCTCGTTTTTTTTTTTTGAGTCACATTACCGCCAAACCAAGAATGAGTCATTGCTTTTGTCTTCAAGCTTTTGCGAAGCTGTTGGCAGATACCACACTCCATGCTCAAGCGAAACCAAACAGCTTGTTCCAACTTTATGCATATATCGTAGACGTTCTCACCACAACGGTGCTGCCGCCGGGAGGTTTGACCTTTTGGCCGGGTCTCAAGCATTGAGAGTACCAGTCTGTATTGAACATTAGTTATTTACATGCTCCGTTTCTGCCATACCGGTAAGAGAGAACTTACGTGTGTAATAAGTGCATTGTAATCCACTGTCGCAATTGTTACAGCCATTAAACGCATCCCCGTCGCATTGTCCCAAGTATTTCACAGAGCAACCAGCTGAACTCGGAGTGCTGTCAATACTTGTAGTTAAGGTGACCGTTATCGTTGATCTCGTTGATGTTGGAGGAGGGCTGCCACCAGTTACTGTAACAAATGCTGTGGATGTGGAAGTTGTCTGAGGCTGGACGGTAACAGTGATCACAGTAATAGTATTCGTTACGGTGACAACGACTTGCTATTGATAAATAATTCGTCAGTTACTGAATCAGAGAATACTAGAGCCGCTAGGGACTTACAGATAACACGGCGCTGATCCAGATAAGGAGAGAGAACACGGTGAATTTGGAGAAAAGCATGATGTTGGTGGAAATAGTTTCGTTCGAGTGAGATCCTAGGGTATGTCAGATTCTCGAGAGAAACCTTGAAGATGATGCGAATAATTTCTTAATCCACGTAAAAGCAAGCTGCCCTGTTATATATATACATACACTAGGGACTTGGGGATTTCGCATGTTGATATCACATATGGTGACGTGGAATCTAATTATCCAAACAGTCGAAGCTGGTATTATCAAATGATGCTATATAGGTTTGTAGATTTAACCAAACTCATCTCTCGTAATTCGCGCTTCGTGCATAGATTAAATTGGGAAAGTAAAAGGCGCCAAGATTCTCCTTGAGCCGACTGATACATTACTGCCCACTCCGTTCCGTGTGCGATGTGATGAAGCAGTTTGTTCCATGATTGTTGGGGGCAATTCCGAAGGCTTGGGTGTCGGGTTCCTGGACGTCAAACCTTCCGACTTGCAGTGTTTAGCCGCACAAACACGGCACGCTTAAACTGAGCAGTAAGCTTATCCAGTAGTACTTTTGCTTCCCGCCATTTCCAATCTATTATATATTAAATATTTGATTCCGACATACTTTTGTTCGGGACCTCGATTTGCGTTCCAAGATAAGATGGCCTTCCACTATGGTCCGCGTACCTGATTTCCAAGCTGATCGTCGAACTATTTTAAGAACATGAATATCTTGCTAGAAAATATAAATTAGGCTTCCAGCTAAACTTCGTGCAGCTCGGGTGGCTAAACTCATGACCGTGTGAAGTACCGAATTCCGAAGCATGCATAACTCCACCGTAACTGGAGGAGACGGAACGGCCGTAAAGAGAATTTCTTGGGGCGAGACTTTCCGCTAACTGTATTGGTGAAAAGGCAGAAATAGAAATGGTTCTGAAATTTGCAACCTGTGCGAAGGCAGATCTTGATATGCTCTGCGATCTTTGCCTAATTGGCAGTAAACGGAGCGTACCGAGGTAGGAACACCCGTGGGAATCATGAACTGGTCAGTCCACCAAGACTTTTCATTGATGCCTTTTTCAAGAATAAGGAAATACTGCACGTGCTTGTCTTGGGGGATGCTGTCGCTGAAAGGGTGTGCTTCTTCCATGGCCGATTTGAATGCTACACTGGTGACGCGAATAATATTCGAAGGAATGAATTCATGAGAATAGTCCTGACTTAAACCTAAAAGCGACGATACTTCAGATGAACGAGTCGGCAACATAGATGTAGCGTGGGGGTAAAGCAACAATGCAGTACATGACTATAAGTGGAGCATGGGAACAGACCTGGGCACACAAAAGTGGGTAAATACAAGACAAACTGCAGGTGTCGTGTTACCCGAAGCCGAAGAGAACCGCAATTATATTCCTCGCTCTTCGCACCAAACAAGTCCACAGGATTGGAAAGCCAAGGCGCCAAATGCCATGCCGCACCACCAGCAATCTTGACAAGAAAGATCTCCTTCGATCTCATTTCCAGTCAAATCAACTTAAACCTTAGATTGAATGCCCGCTGTCGATTCTGTTATCCGCCGGTACAATCATTTCTACTTCAAGATCGGCTTCACTGACTAATTAGATCAAGTGTCACATCTTTTGAGAGTGAAGAGGTAAATTCCCAGCTCAACAGCAGAGTTCAAACCGCGGAATTATATCACGCTTGTGCGAAGTGAGTGGTATAAAATCTATTGGCACACAATTCATTAACAGCCCGAGCTTTTAACACTGAAAAAAAAAATCCGTTGCGCATCGCAATGTATCGAACTCTTCTTTACTGCCACACACACCCATGGAACCCATGCCCGACTAATTCATATTGGCATTGAATAACGAAAGAAACGGGATACGAGATACTCCCCCTATGCAAGCATGAACGAACTAGACAAGTATGTTTCCTATAAGGCCATAGTTATGAGAGGTACAATTGTACATTTCTGTTCATTATTCATTATTTGTTGTAAGAGTATGATAGCGCGTTGAGTACTTATACTTCATCCTATAAGTAAGAATGCATAGAGTTTAAGATATAATTAGTGAAGTTTTAATCACTTTGTAAAACTATGTACCAGAAGTAGTTGATAGAGTAGCTAGAGTACTTGCCCCATGAAAGTAGCCGCTGGTAGCGTGTTTGTCCTCTATCTTAGGCAAGAGAATGTGTGGGGCTGTATGTATAATAAGTGAAATTTTGACCTATAGTATGTAGCTGAATACTGCAGTTATCTAATTTAATAATGGGGTTCTTCGCTTTCAGTCTTGGATTCGAGTCCGGTGAAACCGGTATAAACCGGTGAAGGTATAGTCGGGTGAATAACCGGTGAGGTTTTATTTTGCGGTGAAAAATTTGACAGTTTTGAATGAATATTCAAGAAAACCGGTATTTAAGGCTAGTTTTGAAGATATTATTTATACAAGTAAAAAAGGCTCCCGGGGATGCAATTCTCTTTTAAGTAGGCTAGAAAATGCAAGAGAAGTTTATTAAGGCATAGCAAATGATCGTACGGATATTGTAAGGGGTGCAATTAATAATCGTGGTGGTGGTGATGGTGGGGGCGATGGTGGGGGTTTATGAGAAATTTGACTAGTTCTAAGCGAGAGCAAATATTAACGTATAGAGATTTCATTGGCTACGGGGCCGGAATTACTATTTTACGATCACGTGTACGGTTATTCGAATATTTATTCGAACACCGCCGAATTATTGAATAACCATTTATTTAGTTCTATACAGGTTAAATATTTACTCAGGAAGAATAAATAAATTTCGAAAAAACCGAATACAAGACTGTTCGCTTTACAAGCATAATACCAAACGTTCATTTTTTATACAATACGTAAGAACAAAGCTCCTTAGCTCAAGTTTATAAATATTCCATAATGTTTCTAAAATGTATTTAGTACTAACGAATGTACAATATGAGGACAGTAGCCAAGCGAGGTTGGATTGTCTATACTGGGGTATAAATCCGTAGAGGCCAATATCTAACACACACAAAAAAAAGACGCAGATATATGAGAAATAAGAGAACTGAAAATGATTTCCTACAGTGCGTGGTGATACAACAATGCTAAATTATCACAACCCTAATTGCGTTTCTTGCCAATAGTCTTCTCTTTCATGCAAACAACGCCTGATCTGCCTGCTCTGCTGCTTCTACCACCTCCATTTGATGGCATAGTAATTGAATGACTCTTTGGATAAACCCACGTTGGGTCGTCTGCAGTTGGTTCTTCATCAGTCTCGCATTGACGAGTAACCATACTCTCTCCAGCTCTTAATCTGGGAGTGACAGGGTAGTTGCCTTTGCTAGAAGGAATGCTACATGGGTTTTCCGAGGTTAAGTATTAAATTAGCCTTCCTAAATCGTACACAGTTGTCTTCGACGTTGTAAGACGGCGACGCTAAGAGACGTATCGGAATTTGCGAGGACTTTCTCAATTTGATTCTCTGTCACTCAGGGCTTTGTAAAGCTGTGGTAGTTGTGTTGCGAGGGGCCGAGAAGTCGTCAAATTTTGAGAGGGGAATCTTAGGTGTCGGCCTCGGGTGTCTGTGCTGCATTGGGAGCTCTAGGTGGGATCCCTGAGGGGAGGCTTTGGCCATTGCAAATGAGTTTAAGCCTATGCTACCCCTCGAAAACAACTGTGGAATGGAGTAGAAAGCTAACAAATGGTGGCGTTTAAATTCGCTGATGGTTATACACTTGAGTAAATGACTCAAAAGATTGAGGCTATATCGAGTTATCAATGGTTGTGGTATCTGCATCTTCACTAACAGATGCTGGTTTAGTCCCGGTCGAAGATCGGTGCAATCCAGCTTTGGGGGATGGCACCAGTTGCCAAAGTAGGATCATAACAGCAAACATGGTTACAAGTACGGGCTGCAGCACTTTGATGCCGTAAACGTCGGCAAGTGATCCCACCAAAAATGGAAACATGGCACCTCCAGACTGTCCAAGGCAGGCCATTAGACTGAGTGCTCCAGGGTGATATCCATGGGGTGTTCCTTTCGTTACGATAGATACAGTGACAGGGTAAATGGGACCCATGACAAATCCACAGGCCGCGATGGCGATGAAATCGACAAGAAACAATGTCGAGGTCCAGACGACCACTTGCATACCAAGAGCAATTACAGCGTACAGAGCCACCGCTTTCTTTTCATTGAGGAAAGCTGTGAGAGGGAGAAGCACGATGCGGCTAGATGTAAGACCGCCATAGAAAGCAGCAGAAGCGTAGCCGGACATCGCTCCTCCATCTCGTTCTCTCATTAAAGAGGAGACAACCCAGCCCGCTTCGCCAGTTTCGGTTCCGCAGTACAAGCCGGTGAAAAGTAATGCCGCCCACACTACACGAGATGAAACGACGGTCCTCAGAGATGCAATCCCCCCGTCGCTCTCTTCTGTAGGTCGAGACTGGCCATCCGATGAACTGCTACCGCCGAATCCGAAGCCCACTAATAGTACAGTCATACTTGCAATGCACATTGCGAGGTTGGTAAAGTAGAAGACAGGAGGTGGAACTTTCGTTTTCATGAGTAGTGTGGCCACCACCGGAGACGACAACGCACCAACGCCATAGATCGCATGCACGATTCCCAATTTGGTCGCAGCACCAGGGAGACGTGCGATGTAGGTATTGTACTGCGCATCCTGAAGGGCAAGGCCGAAGCCAGCAAGTGCATAACACACGGCGATGGCGATGAAAGGTGGTCGACACGCAATGATAGCGGATGCTAGTCCTTGAATCGCAGAACCTAGCACAATGAGGCGTCCAAGCCCAAGTCGAGTGCTGAGGGTGACGTTCAGGAGTGATGCGAGAGTGTATCCAGTGAATGAACCGATGAAGACAAGGGCAACTTTTTCATCGCTGATGCCGCCATAGTAAAGTTGTAGGTATGGAATAAGGGCTCCTATGCAGCCATCATGCCAACCACCAGTCGCAGCAGAGACACAGCAGCCCACGACTCGAGCTAAAGCACGAAACTTGTCAGGCTTGTCGGGTTCGGCGGCAAGGGTGCCAGTTTGTGAGATGTTGCCGTCGTGGGGGCCGGCCAATAGAGGCTGCTCAGCCTCATCCTGAAGGTTTGACATGAAAGTTTGTAGGAGAGAAAGCGACTTAGAAAACGAATAATAATACAAAGTGTGTTAAAGACAAGGAACTAGCTGGCATCGAGATGTTCAAGGAACCGTAGCGAGGAGCTGAGAGCTGAACTTGGAAATGTATCAGTCGTTCAAAGCTAGAACCTAAAAGATAGGAAGCGAAAGCTATGTTTAGTGTTCAAAGCACAATGGTCAGAGATGAGGCTGTATTCGTCGTCAAAAGCTGTAAACTATGAGCGTGGGAGCTAGGTGCTGGAAGCTGACAGCGGAAGAGTGGGAAAGCTAGCACGAAGATCTGAAACGCTAAACTCACGTGATAGAAGGTTATTTTCGAAATCTGATTTCGACTCGTGGATCACTGCTGACGTCGAAAAAATGAATATAAAATAAAAGATGCGTGAGAATAGACAACTTGTCGAAAAGTTAGCGCCAATCAGGCCGAGAGGGACGTCATTTTTGGTCACGTGGTGATAAGGGATTTTGATGCAAAAAACATACATCGAAATGCAAAGGTCTCGCAAGCTCCGTTGCTATTACGTCTAAATATTAACGTATCTTTAGCGCTCCTCCTCAAGTCATACATGCTATACCTCTGCTAGAATGCCACCCTGCAAGTATTGAACCTCGAAATACCTTCGTATCAGGCTGTTGCACTGTCTTAGCCGTGAATACAATGCATTTTCTGCGATTCCTTCAACTGAGCCTCGAGGCATTAAACCATATATATGACGATTGATGCCATTCTCAGCAGAACTGGCTTATCGCAGTATGATGCCTACGTTATGCTTCGAAATACCCCACTGTCTTTATCGAATAGATCTCTGAGCGAGATGAGGGAAATAGAATGCATAGGAACATCAGTAGCACACTAGATGTGACAGTTAAGCTGTGTTTAGTTCATGCTGAAGACATCTATTGCGGGCTGCTGTGCATTTTGGCTTGTCATTTACATCTCTCTATATATCGGCGCTGTCATAGAAATGAAAGTAAGGGTTTTCGCCACATAACTGACTCGATGAGGATGCAATGATTCTGCTGCTCATGGGGTTGCAATCAAGCCTAAACACGATTTCATTTCTACTTAGACGTGGATTTAAGGATAACCAGCCACCAGCGGGATGAGTGTAGGCCAGGAACTGGCCTGCGATCCTAATGCTTACTGCTGAAATAATTTATATATTCAACCTTATCGATGCTATCTCGGGGAAGTGTGGGTTCTTGGCTAAGCTATGCGTCTGCAATCTAGGAAATGATATGTTCATGATGGGTATCATCAAGCCTTCACAAGGTTAGCTTCAACTTCCTTGCTCCACCATTGTGGGAAATCAAGCACTTGCTTGCCCAGTCTAGCTTGCTCAGCAGCGAACACCATAGCATGACTCCTGATCACTTCCTCCAAGCTGCAGCCAACGTGGACTCGCTGTGCTTCCTCAACACTGACTCCATGGTTCTTGACGGCATCAACCGCAAGGATGAATTGTCTCGCAAGACCATCATCACCACCACCATGACCTCCCTTGGCGATATGCGGCTTGTATATCGTCTTCTCACCTGTGATGAAGTTCTCCACGGTGATATTCTCGCTGTCTGCGTATATCTCACCACCACAGCCATAGATGTGGCTGTATCTCTCACAAATCTTCTTGGTGTGTGCCACCATGTGGAACACAGCTATCTTTGCTCCACGGCCAGCGAGAGCCTTTTCCTTGTCACTTTCGCCAAGAAGAGGTTCGTTCTCCCATTTCAGGGTTACGACTTGGTCATCGCAGACATCGTTATCTGACTCGTATACACAGCGGCCGAACCAGTTCTTGGATGAGATCTTAGATGTTGGAGTATCCTTGGTATAATCTTCCTCGAGCTTCGACAAGACTGCCGCTTCACCGGCAGAGTGCCCACCTTTTGTTACGCATTCCTCGATATCATTAACCACAATATCAACTGGCCAATTTGTATTCCCGGATCCAAGACCCTTGAGTTGATCGCCTAGGTATATCTTCTTCGCAGAGTATTTGCACGACTTCTCAATGGGGCACGAGAGACAATTCGTCGCATCTGCTGCAGCAGTCGGCTTTCGAGACTTGTTGAAGTATTGCAGGGCGCCGGTAGAACTAAGCTGTGTGGGGATGTGTGCTGGCTTAGTGGATCCAGTTGGAGGAGAACAAAGCAGCCAGAGTAGCAGATCGATATCGTGGCAGGATTTAGTTAGCAGCGAGGGTGCTGTTGTGGATTCCTTACGCCAATTGCCTCTATTAAGCGTCAGTAATGTTTTCAAATTGATGTTGGTACATTACCTGACATAGCTGTGGGTGAAGTGCCACCAACCAACTGGCTCAGTGTGATTGATCGACATGACCTCTCCAATTACCTTCTCTTCCAGCAGCAGCTTCCGAAGAAGCATATTGTGAGGACTGTATCTCAAGACATGGCCGATGCCAAATATTTTCGATGGTGTCGTATCGGGTAGGTTCGGAAGCATAGCTTTGTATATCGAGACGCAGTCGTCCAAGGTTGTAGCAAGTGGCTTCTCGCACATGATATGGAGGCCGAGGGGGGCCAGTCCAAGAATGACCTCCTTGTGCATCTCATCCAGGATGCAAATGAAAGCGGCATCTACTCCCTCCGGCACGTCTTCCCCCCTTGCGGCCCTCGCACGTCGTTCTTGTTCCCAGGCAGCAAATTGATTCCAGTTCTCAAACTCCTGTCCATCTGCTGGACCAGCCTTGCCCCATATGTATGTCTCGCCCATCCGTTTGCGTTTCGATGCAATCGGCTCTGCTACTGCAACGACAATGCCATTAGTCGACTCTTGCGTCGCTCTGGCATATGCAAAACCTCGAGAGCCTGCACCAATAATTAGAATTCGGGGAGGGTTCTGGGACATTGCTGGGCGAGGGATAGCTGGAAGGCGATCAGCCTCATGGCCGACGGTAGGAGAGTCTGCGTGAGGTGCCATCGTGATGCTTTGTTTGCTCTGTTTAGACTTAGAGATTCAATTGCAGCAGTATATATCTTCCAGTCCAGCTCGATACGTGCCCCGCCATCAACACCGCGACGAGAGCTGCAACGTGCAAGTGCGACTGACGGTAACGTTACCGGGGGTTGGCCAATGAGGAGAGGGGCATTTTGAATGGCGCATATCAGCCGTACGTGAAGTACGTTTGCGGATTGGTGCCACCTGGGCTGCGTCGAGAAGGGGTGCGTCGTGTTCAATGGAGATGATTCGAAGGTGGGGAAGGATTTAGGTTACGAGCTACACTATTGCTGCTTTAATAATGCCTTGATGTTCAGGCATAAGGGCTAAAGTCCCGAAGTCGACTTATCTGCACCCAAACCTCTCAGGCCAAAAGCAGAACATCTGATCACGACTGAGTGTTTCATTGAAGTTTTGCCAGAAAATTCTACATGAGAAACTTGTCATTTTATTTTATGGTGTAAATTAGTGTTCAAGGAGACTGGCACTAGTGCATTCGCTTATCAAAAGGGGCAAGACTCGCTTCCGAAAAACCCTCGGTTAGCAGAGGTGACCATCACAAAGACAAAAATGTTAAACTAGAATATCTCAAGAGCCAAATAAAAGCTATAAAATGTAAAAAGAAGCACTCATCGACCCTGATGGGACTCGAACCCACAATCTTTGCCACCGGAAAGCACAAGAAGGATGTTAGAATAATTTTCATCCATTTAGATGGTGGAAAACTTACACGCCTTACCATTCTGCGAAACACGTTAGAATGGAACGAATAGTTGTTTTGGGAAGGGTTACGAACAGGCCACAAGGCCTCGACCACGAGGTTAAGTAAAAATTTTTCTTATTTGAATTTATACGACTACTACCAACTCGCTGCCATAACTTATCTACCATGCACCCATGCACGTCACATGCGCATCTGCGGGCCGATTTCATCCGAGATCTCAACCCCCACAAGTCTAGTCGCCCCCTTTCAGCCTTCCGCTACTTCTGGGTGCTTCAGGACTAGACGCCACCTTGTTCTTCCAGCCTGTAAGGCTACATGATCCAGAACATAACCACTCATTGTTCTGATATCTCAGCAATATTTCTGCGGTGCAGCAATGTGGGCGTATCGCAAATTCAGGCAGCAGAGGACATACGAAAATGGTACATCCAGTATGAATCAAACCTTCCTATGCACCCTTCTTAAATCTTCAGTTGTTTTTGGCTACCAGAATGGTGTCCATCTACAATAACAGAACACTAGATGCAAGCAAAGATGCAATTAGAGTCGTTTCGATATTGCCTGAGAGCAAGAATGGTGCACTTCAATGCAGGATGAAAACCGTCTCTCTTCAGGACTGGACCGACAGTTATTCTGCCTTTGTCGTCAAACATGGGCCAATAAGCAATCACGGGGAGTGTCTAGATTCCTGGTACCGGAGCTGGACCCAGAGTCAGAGACTGTCTTCGAACGATGTTCTAGAGAGGGCGCCTAAATTTCCCGACAAGAGCGCATATCGCTTCAAATGGGGCGATTTCGCTGCTCTCTCTTATACATGGGGCGATCCAAGTCAACCGGAGATCATCGAGATCAACGGCACAAACATTCAAGTCACTAGGAATCTTGCTTCTGCTCTCCGTGTTCTTCGAAAGATCTGCATGTTTGATTCGGGCTTCATGCTGTGGATTGATGCTTTATGTATCAATCAAAAGGACGTTCCTGAAGTCAGTAGCCAGGTGGGAAAGATGCGGGAAATTTATACTCTGTCCTGGTCCGTGATCGGTTTCTTGGGGGCCGAGGAGGACGAAAGTTGGAAAGCGATCAAGTTACTCGATAATCTGGCTAATTCTTACGGAGACCCGAAGAAAGGCATTTTGTTGAGGGACAAGTTATTAGAGAAGCTTGATCTTTTTGAACATGGAAGCTGGATTGCCCTCAACAAATTCTCGACCCGGCCATACTGGGATCGCCTGTGGATTATTCAGGAGGTAGCTCTTGGGTCCGGACGTACCTTGATGTTTTGTGGTGACAAGAGCATGGATTGGGAAAGGATGTGCCATGGTTTCGATGTGCTGCACCAGTATCTTTGGCAGGCTAAGGATTTCTCTATATCTGCAGAGAGAAAGATGCTCAATTCGGCAGATACCCGGACCTGGATAAATCCCGGACCTTTGCATCATATTTGGAAAGATCTTTGGGATTTGAGTCAACCTGAGAAACGAAGCGCATTGGGACTAAGCCGGTTACTTGAGATTTCAAACTTCTCCGAGTCCACGAATCCTCGCGACAAAGTGTACGGCCTCCTAGCCCTCATACCTGCCGAATTCGCGAAGGGAATCACGCCAGACTACAATATCGAAGCGCGCGAAGTATTTATTCATTCGGCGAAGGCTTACATTGGTGCATATCAGAGTCTCGAACTCCTCAGAGACGCAAATATCTGGGGTGAGTCCGGAGCACCTACTTGGGTGCCCGACTGGAGTTGGACAGGCCGACTGCGAAACAGCCGTCCGTCTGAAAAATACATAGAAGGTGATATGAACCCTGATACATATGTCGAGAATCCCATTATCAGAGAGAATCTATCCCAACAGAGCATGCTTGGTATTGGGCAGATCGTGGCCTGCCTTTCTCTCCAGTCCGGTACGACGGCGATCATCTCATCTGTCAAGGCATCATTTTCGATACAGTTGATGGTCTTGGAGCTCAATTTTTACATGGAAAACACTTTCCAGAAACAGTCCTCCAACCAGAGAATGAAGCGAGTCCATACAAAGATAGCGATGACATAGCGAGAGAGCTATCCATCGCACTTCATGCGAATGCAAGCCAGTCTCCGTCAGACGGTTGCCAACGGAATTCCCATCTTTGAATGCCTGGGATGGAAAAGATTCGTTACAGAAAGAAAGTTCTACGGCAGATGGGAAACCTGGTTGCATGCAAACAGTACCTTGCGGATATGTGGGAGACCACTTGTGGAGTATTCTCAGAACAGATTCCAGCCGATGCTTCAATTGTCGATTACTGGACTTCGTACCAGAGCTAGATGAGAGCAACTCAAGGAAGAAGACTAGCTACGACTGCGAAAGGATACTTTGCCTGGGTTCCACAGTACCGAGATGTGGTGAGAGAGAACCAGACTAATCGTGGGGATAAGCTGGCAATCATTCCTAGATGCAGTACTCCTATCGTTCTTCGACCTGATAAAGGCCATTTCAGGGTTATTGGGGAAGCTTATGTTCATGGATATATGCATGGCGAGATGTTGAGGCAAGTAGAGGGGAGGTATCGGCTGGAGGAGCTTTCTTTGTATTGATCAATAGATTCAACACTGCAAGTGGATACTTTATTCTGTATGTCAAGATCTCCCAAAAGAGGCCAGAATACTTCTCTGGAACTTCCATTCATGCTTTCATCGTGGCGTTAAAGCTGGCATTATTTTTATCTCCGATACCTACTTGCTTGCAACTCTACTTTCCGTTTGTAAAGAAGCCGTTAGTAATTCGCTCAGCGAGAACAAGCTTTCTCTTGCCCGACCTTTGCCCGACCTTGCCTTGCCTTTCACTTTATCGTGTTACAAAAGAGGGGGCTAGCACCGTATTTACGCAAGTTATTAATACTCTCAGGCGCCAGTCGTGAATCAAAGTCGCTTCCCACCCTCCTGACTTAGATTCGCGTCCTGCTGGGTATACAAACGTCCCCTCGTCCACCACACCACAATACGAACCAGGTTATCGTTCCAGGTGTCAACTTAGCTCGCCTTGCCCTTTGGACCCTGGGCAACACCAACTTTTGGGTGTAGAGTTTGATATGGCTGGCTCCTCTAATTGAAGTGAGAAATCAGTCCCGATTGGCTCTGGGTACAGGACAACAAGGAGAGGGGAATGATAGAATGATCAGCAAAAAGATATTGTATCGTCCCAAATGCCTCAAACACATCGTGACGTTCCTTGATTAATTTGTTGATAGCAAAACGATGCTTACCTCCTTGAACGACTTAGGAAATATAGAACTGTGCTAGCCTATGAGTGGGAGAAGTGGTTTCACAAATCGTGAAATTTGTTTTCTTGGATCTTGACTGTCTTCCCCTTTATTATTGTTATTGAGAAAAAATGAATAAAGATGGGGTTGGTAATCTTCTATACTGTAAAAAAATGAAGAGGAATGTATCTAGTTTAAGTTTCGAATTGTCTGCGTGAATTTGAAGATGAGGAATTTGGTTGATTTAAATGAGCAACAGCCTTCGTCCAGCATCACAGACAATTAGTAAAGTTCTAAGCTGGAAAGAGAAGACTATCAAGCAAATAGCTTTTATAACCTCCTACAAAAGTCGGTAGTCTTAAAGAAAAGAAACGTAGACACTGCTTTAATAGCTCGTGGCAGCAAAAGCAAAATGGTCCCTTTTAGAAGAAAGGTATATATATCTATACCCCTCACAAATGCTTCTGCATCGTTCCATCTTAAACCAAACTTCTCCAATACTGACTTCACACCATATTCTGACGTGAAAGCATTCTAGTAACGAAGAACAACAATATCTGAAATCTGGAAATGCTTTAAACATTCTGAGACTCTGGAATGCATTATGCTTAATGTAGTCTCAAGACACTTTTTTGTCTTTTTCAACCGAAGAGTAAAAGCATATTCTGCTTGCAAAATATAAGTTCTGAATCAATTAACTATGGCAAGTGAATGTTAATCCTAGATTAATTGCCTCAGGCTCTTCCGCTCCCGGAAACCGAGATTCTTCCGAGCTATATATAGGTCGCCTCGGGCTACGAAATAGAGACTAACTGTTAAGAACTTGAGATCAATAACGAGCTATGCGTAGCGGGATGTGGCGACGCAAATGACCTAGTCGGCTTATGCTGTGGTACCTACCTTGTTTGACTCTGGAAAGTGTTTGTTTGAAAGTTGGCGAAAAGCTTTTTGTGCATTTTCTTGTGATGATCAAGAGCTTTGGAACTATGAAAATATTTGCTGTCAACTTTTGGTTTGTTGTCATCTTAAAAAAAGAAAAGTGCTGTCAAACAACTCTTATCTGCCACGAAAACTTGAAGCTAGTAGACTTATGAGAAGACATGCAAAGCATAGCCATAAGATTTTGGCAGTAGCTTGGCCGGTGATGACTTCGCAAGTCGTTTCCCTGCCCATTACAGTAGCTCTTCCCGCTCGCAATCTCTGAAGCAGTTGCATAGATTCGAGAGGTTGGCGAAATTGGGTCATATTTATAGGGCAACTCGAAGCAATTTGAAAAGTTTCCATGAGGTCACTTGACTCTCGAGACTGCCTTTAGTCACATTATAATAGTGAACGATTATTGACTTTTGCTTTTGCAATGAGGAAATGACTCACCCCTCCCTCACGCTTGGCTTCTAAAAGAGATATGGTAGCACGAGAACAACGAAAGCTACTTCTTAGCTTTTGAGGTATAAATTACCTCATATTGTAAAAGAAGAAGAGCAAATTGACATCCAAACAGAAATTAGATCTCAGACTGTATCTGCATCAAGACTCTCAAGACTCTCAAGACACGGTAAGAATGGTCATTGAAGCAGTACCATAGACAATCTGGTTCGACTCAGAGAGACGAAGTAGCGAGGCATGAGGAGGGATGCATGTTGGGAAAGATTGCTGGCAAGAACGAGCTTTTGATTGATCTTCAACTCCGACTTTTGCTGTCAAAAAGCTAAATCGATGGAAATGAACTGCAAAAAGATTCGAATCTTCAGCCTGGAACGTCTATTAATCATATCTCGTCATGAGAGCAAATATCACCTGCGACTGAGGAATCCTATGAGAAGACTCCGTTGCGGCCAACCAATTCCCCAGGTCCACGCCCACGGGTGCTCTTCGAGAATTAGTCTTTGACTATTCGATTCGATCATGGAATTTACTTTTATAATGACTTGGTCTCAAGTAGACTTGCTAGTAGTGACATCTCCATTTAATCAATGGGGTGAATGATGTTCCGTTGGACACGCAACTTCACCTTCCAATTTCCCAGCCTGAGTTGTTAGCGGACAGCCTCGTGCCTTCAACTATATAAAGATCTCATCTCGAAGGAAGACAAGAGCAATCAATGTAACCATACACGAGAGTCTGAGAAAACGAGTCGGCGTCAACGCTGGTGCAGTGTGGTGACGAATGCACGAAACTTGAGAATGGAAGAAAAGTTCTACCATTTAGTCGAAACGAGCATTGTGATAGTGACAGGAGATAAATTTCATGAATGAGCTTGCTGTCAAGAACCAACTTTCGTCTAATTTTCCACAAGCAGCTTTTGTTGTCAACAAACTAGTTTCCTGAGATGAATATAGATGGACTTGATTCTCAAACGCTAGTAAACCATTCAAAAAAAAACCCCCAAAAAGGGCATATCTACCCCAAGAGCACATATATTCTAGACTGAGGACAGCATGCATTGAAGATCGTAGCATGGACCCGGAGGATTGTGTTGATATTCATAACGGTCGTCGTCGATGTTTCTCACCTTGTACGAAGGGAGCTGAGGTATTTATATGCAACCGGCTTTTATGAAAAGCTGCTGATTACTGGAAGAAATAAGAGATGAGTGAATGGAATATCGTTGCTTAGTGAGCGCTCGCTCTTCCAGGTTGAATTCACTTCTATTTGCAAGTCGATCTATCAATCTGCCTATCTGCCAACGCCATGCTAAACTCAACGCAGAAAGCCCACAGGGCTTACAGTGATGAGCCCTGAGGCTGCTCGGGAGAGGAATGCTCAAGCTCCGCTCCCAGGAATCACCACAACACCCTCAACAACCACGCCATCCTTGACCATCCTATCCCTCACCAACCTATCGCCCACCATCCTTGCAGCAATCCAACTATCAAACCCCTTCAAATTCGAACTTGTAGCCCAACTGAGATCATCACCAGTATCTGCTTCTTGATCGTCGTCTTGTTGCTCAACGGCATTGCCTTCTTTCGATTTGAATCCCCACCACGTGACTTTCGACTCTCTCAAGTCCTCTGCTTCCAACAGGGAGGCCGTGTATTCCCATTCCCTCCATTTCCTCTTATCATCTTCTTCTTGCACCTTCCTCGCTCTCTCCTCCTCTTCCTCATCCCTGGTTTCAATCTCATCCGCAGCCTGGACACCAACAATTTGCGTGGGAAAGCTCGCCGCACTCCCCGTCGAACTCCAAAGCGTGAGATCAAGACTCCTCAATCCCTTTAATTCATGCTTCACGAAGTTGCAGAACTTAATCCAAGTCTCATCTCTTCGCTGATTTCCGTAAGCGTCTCGTCCCAGCCAAGCAGGAATCTCCCTCGCAACCCGAATACACTTCACGCTCTTCCTTGCCGCCTCTGATCTATCCCCAAAGAATGCGATCGCAGCGTCGAGATGCGTCCTGAAATCAAATATCGCATCTTTGCTTCCATACAGCACGTTCTCCGCCTCGTCATGAACTTGCTTGCTCACTCTTAGAATTTCGGGATGGATTGAGGGACGAGGAAAGTTGGAGCGGAAATTCGAGGTGAGGATTTTATATGTCGTGAGTTTTGGGTTTCGAGGACTTTGGGTTCCGAAAGGATAGAATGATTGGGCGGAGTGCTGGGGAATGGTGGATGTGTTGTAGAAGTAGCCGTTGTTGGGGATCTGGGTCGCTATTGTGTGTTGTCTTGCTGGCAGGAGATATTCGTAGATTTTGAGACGGAGCTCGATAGGGAGATCGAGGAAGCGAAAGCCTTCTTCTGTTGATTCTTTTTGGTTTTGAGAGATCGAGGACGAATTGAAGGAGGAGTCATGTGATAAGTTCATGTTGGTGGTCGTGATGACAGAGTTTGCCTTAAGGCTGAGATCGGCGGTGTGCCGTTCCTGATCGGCATCCATTTTGTAGTCCTCCAAATTCCTTTTCTCTCGACATTCACTTTCAGACCGTTTCGTGAGAACGAAGCCGGAACCAGAATTCGAAGAAGGAAAGGACGAAGGACCTAAGTCATCATATAGGGGAAATAAGACCGCCACCTCAATACTTCGACAATTACTCATACACAGCCTAGCCCCTTGCTGGCGCTGATAAAAAACATTTATATTCAGCAGCGATAACATCCCGGGATGGTACCCTGACGGTGCTGACGTTTCAGTGAGCGACGGTGGGTCGGTGGCCCGACTGCATGGCTTCGGGGTTTGCATTGTGGATGATGCGCTATCAAACGCTAGGAGATAATGTTCAAGTATTCTTAGTGCTGTGGTGAGAAGCAAGCTGGATACTACTTTGAGCTGACAGCCTGGAGAGGAAATAGCGGTGTCGGAATGGGGGACGTGTGCGTATTGCTGATTTGTTGAGAGGCTATTTGCTTATTTGGGACGAGGGAACTTCATTGATCGGATTTTGAGGCTGCCCAGGTGGGAGCTGAGGATAGGGTCTGAATATGCAGTCGCAACCAAAAGGAAGCAACGTAGAGAATTGAAGAAAGCCAATTGTTTAGAGAATATTGAGGAATCCGATTCTATATACAACGCCATGCCATTGTAACACAAACATTCTCGACTGGTCTATTCATGCTGGTATCTTCCGACTCTGGTATGGTAATCCGAATGCATCTGGCCCGGATGAATTGAGCATTCTGATGGGCTTGAATGTCTGTCACGAGATGGGAACCCTGCATATTAAGGTGATAACCATGAACCACAACTTGAGTGTATCTATCCCACCCAAACAGAAATTAGGACTCCCAGTCCCGCAGGTGCCTTACACGCACACAAGCTCCGAACGGAGAAAGTCCGTGAATCCCTTCTCGATCGAGGCCGAGAATGCAGCGAAAAATGCCATTGCACTGCTGTGCGACGGAGGACAGTGGTGAATCTCGGAACCAACTTCCAGATTCCGAATCCCTTTCACGGAAAGTAATTCCCAGACCCATTCCAATGGCTCGTATCCTACGCTCGACAGGGTCTTGAAGTCCTGGACTGTGTATTCTGGTAGACCGTCCCAACCGAGAGACGGTCGTCCTCCTTCTACCACCAGCTTTAAACTTTCGACTTGCATATGCTCCTTCAAGAATTCGCAGACTCCGCTCCATTCGCATCGATCATAGTCGCGACTATAGACTGAGCCTTGCTTGACGAGAGATATCTCGCGTATGAATGATCGAGTGTGCTTCGTCAAGTCGGAGAAGAAAGGGACAATGGCCTCTACGTCTCTACCGAAATCGAATGTCCTGTTGCCGTACAACATGTGCATAGTCTCCCCGTAGACTTTGTGGTTCACGGCCATAATCGAGGTGTATATTTCGACATCATTGACTAGATGATATGTCGTTGGATTGCTCTGGCGCATGAGGTCTCGACCGAGGGTTCGATAGCCTGTCCGTTTATGAGGTTTTCGAGTCTTGTAAATGTCGGGATCTTCATTTCGTATCTGAAATATTCGTTGATTTTGGTCGTCAAAGAGTAGATCATAGATCATGAGCCGAATCTCGCTGGGGATTCGCATAAAAGCGGATTCTTCTGCCATTGTCGAGTTCTTGAGCGTGAAATTGCCTACTTGATAGAAGGGCCTTCGTCCTATGATATAGAGGTGTGCTGCCCTTGTAATGGTGTCCGGCGTGTACCTTGATAACAAATCAGGATCTGGCACAAGGAGGAAATGTGACCAAAGCCATCAAGGTAGGCGTGTCAGGGTTTCAGAAATTGGCAATCTTCATTGGTTGAATCCGCTCAGAATGCGATCACTCCAAGATGACAGCACAGAGACATTTATGGCTGAAGAGCCGTGATAGGAGCAATTCATGGTTCATGGATTGTTGTACGGCTAGCTGGCCTTGAGATAGAGATTTGAGGGCGGTGAAATGATGACGCTGATTCAGTATGTCCGATAACGAACCCGACAAGTACCCGGGACGAGAGAAACGAGGAAGCCGATGCAGGATCCGCCCGTAAATGTGGATTGTCCTACCGATTACTTATCATAAAGAATTGTCCTTTTGTGCCGAGATGACTTTAGGATGGACCGGCAGTAAGAAATGTAGTAAGAAATGACTGCAAGTGCGAGACTGCCGAAGAGGGAAGAATAATTTGGGGGTCATGCTGGTAGCCGGATCGGATATAGGATATACAACTCTGCATCTGTAGGCTGAAATCTGCAAGGCTGCAGCTGTCAGGTCGGACACACCTCTGCATCTAGACCCTGCTTCGGAGAAGATGAAGGAGACATAAATAGGATCAATGGTGGCAAATCCAGGAACACTGTGAATCTCTGGAGCCGAGATGGGGTTCATGAAAAGAAGGTTTCCAGCCTCTTGGAAATGTTCTATGCCTGGCTTGTGGATTTGCAGCCTGAGGCCCTGGACTCGCGGTGCGCTCCTTCGACACCATACAACTTCTCTCAGTTATCACCATACAGTAGCATTAAAATGCGGACACTAAAAGAACGAGGAGAAATTCACTCGAACTCATAATCTAGCAGACTGGAGAATGTTCGAGCTGTAGCCACTGAAGTATCATGTGTTCCAATTTTTGCGAGACATGGAATTTTGGTGTTGCGCTTGCTACCAGCCATCGCATTTCCATCCAAAACACCAGCCTTTTCAAAGACCACCGCCAACCTCTTCCAATGCAATTCCCATAGGTAAATCGCATATAATATGCAGCACCCGGGAATCCTGGTAAGTTCTTTCTGCATACTCTGCCCATCCTCAAATCCACGCAAGTATCCTGCTCTCTCGCGCTCGTCCACTCCAACATCACTATGCGTCTCCATTTCTCCACCACGCTCTTTGTAGCATCTTCACTCCTTTGCTTAGGATCCTCATTACCGTTCTTTCCACGAAAAGCCGCCCTCGAGCCTAGGGCAACCTACTCAGTTGTACCTGTCGATGGAGGATCAGCAGCCCCAACAAACACCGCAGGACAAGGCGAAGTGACAATAGTCAAGACGGTTGTCGAGACGCCAACGCCTGCAACACAGACTATCATTGAGACGGATACTCTACCACCAACTACCGATATCATTATCTCCACACAGACTGTTGCAGGCCCTGAAACTACTCAGACTGTGGATATTACCCTCACTCCAGTTGCGACTCCAACCACGGTCACGGCGACTGAATACTCGGTCATCGATATCAGCACTCCAACTACCATCGTTCTCCCACCGACAGCAACCACAAGTCAAACATCTACTAAATCTTCAGAGCTCGCTGCACCTCCAAATACAAGCACCAATACCGCGCCCACAATCTCCGTACCGAAAACAACGATATCCAGCACAACAGCAGACTTATCTCTTTCTGCGACTGCAAGCGCATCTTCTACAGCCAAAAACTCGAATACCTCGAGCATCACAACGTCGATACCATTGGCTTCTGCTTCGACTGCTTCATATGACAACGGTCAATGGCATACAACATATCCTACTTGGTCAAATGGCACTGCCACTCTCAGAACAGCCGCCACATCTGTTCAAACAGCACCTCCATTCCCGACGGAACTTGAGGGTCGAATGGTGGAGGACCTTCAAGCCCTAGAAACGCTCTCGCAATTCTTTCGCAGGTCCTTTGCTGGACTCAAGAGAGCATTTTTGTAGGGCTACTGGTGGATACGGATACATGAAACACTTTTACATATATAGGGAGTTGGGACTGGCTCATTGGAGCAATAATTATTAGACCTTTCTTTTTGTACAATAAGTGGCCGTTATTTTGAGGATAGCATAGGGAGCGCTCCAAGTGCTGGACGCTTACCTGCATGGGAAATGGCGTTGATGAAATACGATGGCAATGTCTAGGTGCATATATAATAGTTAGATGATAATTAGTTAGATGATGACGAGAATGGAGATGAGAAGCAAAAGATATTCGTCCCAATGATCCAGCGTGATTCTAGACTCTTTCCTATTTTGGAAGCTGGCAGCCTTCCAAGCCTCCTCAACTTATTACGCGGCTGATTGTGACGGCGACCGTAGCGAGCTCAATTCCATCAA
This sequence comes from Mollisiaceae sp. DMI_Dod_QoI, assembly GCA_009613015.1. Lineage (NCBI taxonomy): Eukaryota > Fungi > Ascomycota > Leotiomycetes > Helotiales > Mollisiaceae > Mollisiaceae sp. DMI_Dod_QoI. The sequence goes on from VXCB01000077.1 coordinate 94,450, forward strand.
CACCTGTGCCTCCACTGTTCTTGAACTACGTCCAACATCGTCAATGACAGCTGTCTAAGCTTCACAGGCCGTTGTGCGATATCTTGAGATCATACAATCGCTATGGCCACTCCGCCGGCCGTGGAAGACCAAGCTCGGTTGCTTGAAGATGCTCTCACGGTGGTAAGGCAACAGACGCATCTCATGCGCAAATGCTTGGAAACGCCGGGCAAACTTATGGACGCTTTGAAATGCAGGTACGATATTGTCCGGAGGTTCACTGTTTCTTTATAGACGTGGCGCAAAGCAGCGCATCAGCTTGGTCTCGTGCTGACATTCCCGACAGTTCAACATTGGTATCCGAATTGCGGACAAGCAGTCTTGGACCAAAGCAATACTATGAGCTCTACATGGCGGTTTTCGATGCTCTGCGACATCTTTCCTCTTACCTCAAAGATTCACATCCAGTTAATCACCTCGCCGATCTATACGAGCTTGTCCAATATGCCGGGAATATCATACCCAGATTGTACTTGATGATTACTGTTGGGACGGTATACATGTCAATCGAAGATGCGCCGGTCAAAGAGATCATGAAGGATATGATGGAGATGAGTAGGGGAGTTCAACACCCTATTCGAGGTCTATTTCTGCGATACTACCTCTCCGGCCAAGCACGCGAGAACCTCCCTATGGGCAATGGCGATGGACCGGAAGGCAATCTTCAGGACTCGATAAGCTTTACTTTAACAAACTTTGTGGAAATGAACAAGTTGTGGGTACGATTACAGCATCAAGGCCATTCAAGAGAAAGAGAGCTTCGGACACAAGAGCGGAAAGAACTCCAATTGTTGGTTGGCAATAATCTGGTTAGATTGAGTCAATTAGTGGATCTGGAAACATACAAGAACGTCATCTTACAACCATTACTGGAGCAGGTGGTGCAATGTCGAGATGTTTTGGCACAGGAATACCTTCTAGAAGTCATTACCCAAGTTTTCCCGGACGAGTACCATCTACATACGCTGGATCAATTCCTAGCTGCGGTCTCACGACTTAACCCTCATGTCAACGTCAAAGTCATTGTCATTGCTTTGATGGATAGACTCTCTTCATACGCCGCTCGAGAATCAGAAGGGCAACCGAAGGAAGACCGTGAGAAGTTGGAACGGGATGCTATCTCGAAGCTTATGGAGAGGGTAAAGTTGAACGAAGAGAAAAAGGCGGCAGAGCCCGCTCCAGCGCAGAATGGCGAGCAGTCTACGGAAACCAATGGAGATGCGCCCAAGCAAGCAGACGAGCCTGTGCAACCCGATTCACAACCAGAGCTAGCAGAAGAACCTGTGAATGGCAAGGATGGAGCAGACAACAATAAGACCGGTATTCCCGAAACCATCAAGCTGTACGAGATCTTTTTTGAGCAGGTGATGAATTTGGTCAATGCTCAGCACTTACCAATTCAAGACACCACTGCTTTGTTAGTCTCGCTGGCCAACCTCGCAATCAACATCTATCCAGATCGCCTCGATTATGTCGATCAAGTTCTTGAATATGCCAACCAGAAGGTCAAGCAGCACGCTAACAGTGCTGATCTTCACTCCCCAGAATCGCAAACCAACATCCTTAATCTGCTCCTAGCACCGATGAAATCCTATGTCTCGCTTTTCACAGCCCTCTCACTTCCAACATACATTCCTCTACTTCATTCTCAGACGTATCCGACTCGCAGGGCTGTAGCTGGAGAGGTAGCACGAAATCTTCTGCGCAATATTACCAAGGTCACAACTCTATCTCAACTAGAAGGCGTGCTTGAGATCTTGAAGGTACTGATCAAAGAAGGTACACAACAGCCTGCTGGATATCCAGGTATTCAGCAACGCAAAGCTCTTGAGACTGATGAGACTGTTGAGGAGCAAGGCTGGCTGGCCCGGATAGTCCATCTCATCCATAGCGATGATAATGATACACAGTTCAAGTTGCTGCAAATGACAAGGAAAGCATATGCTGAAGGCAATGAGCGTGTCAAGTTCACAACACCGGCTCTGATCACATCTTCCTTGAAACTAGCACGGCGCTACAAGACGAGAGAACATTATGATGACAACTGGGAGTCACAGTCATCGACGCTTTACAAGTTCATGCATTCAAGTCTCTCCGCCCTTTATACCCGCGTTCCGGCAGCAGCTGAGCTCTGCCTCCGACTTTTTGTGGCCTGTGGTCAGATAGCCGATCAGACTGGCGCCGAAGAAGTCAGCTACGAATTCTTTGCGCAAGCTTTCACGATATATGAAGAAGCGATCAGTGATTCGAGAGCACAATTCCAAGCTGTTTGTGTCATCGCCGGAGCGCTGCACGAGACACGAAATTTCGGAAAGGAGAATTATGACACCTTGATCACGAAGTGTGCTCTTCATGGTAGCAAGTTACTCAAAAAGCCAGATCAGTGCCGCGCGGTTTACTTGGCATCCCATCTATGGTGGGCTGTGCCTATTGCTGCCAAGGGCGAGACCGAAGAGACGAAGGATGTAAGTAAACCTTATGCAAGATTATTACCCCGTACTGATGTGTATAGCTTTACCGAGATGGCAAGAGAGTTCTGGAATGTCTTCAACGAGCTCTCCGTGTTGCAGATGCTTGCATGGATACAGCTGTCTCAGTCGAGCTTTTCGTGGAGATTCTGAATCGCTACGTCTACTACTTTGATCAGCAAAATGAAGCTGTAAGTAATCCATGTTTGCTATACCAATCCCTGCTAACTGAGTAGGTCACAACAAAATACCTTAATGGTTTGATCGAGCTCATCCACTCAAATCTCCAGACCAACCAAGAATCCGCCACAATCGATATGCCAAAACGTCACTTCCAACGAACAATAGAGTACATCGCATCAAGAGAGTACGAAGGCGTTGTGACGAGCGCAGCAAAATGATAGAAGACTAGGGACATCCCGAGACAGGGCCATAGTGAAGAACGACCAGGGTCAAACCCGTTCTTGTAAGATGTTATTGGAGGCTTGGTGATTCGACAGAACGCTGGATGTATTCTGAGCCAGCGCAGCACTTTATGAAGATGTGCATGCAAGTAGGATGGTATCTATCGCAGCATCGGTGGCTGTCTACTTGCCTCCTTGGCACGCTATATGTAATATTCGATGAGAAATGAGAAGTTGAAGGAGATCACATGACGTTTCCGGATGCTCGGATTTTCTGTGTGAGTGATGGTTGATACTTAATTATATGAAAGGATAAAAGAGGTCTTAGAAATAATATATAAGTATATAGACAGGATGAATGTGCTTTCCCGATGATTACCTGCCCTCGCAATGGCTCAGACAATATCTCCCTCTTGGTGTTTTATCAGCAGCTTCCAAGCCTCGCAACCGAGACGCGGCCCGTCACTTCAGCTACAGTCTCGAGCACACCTCACTCATCGCATCAACATCCAATCTTCGCCGTCTCCCCACATTCCTTCCTCTCGAGTTCTTTGTCCTATACCTGCGCGACAGAGAAACGAAATTATGCAGTACAATATACAGCTGGACTGACCAATCACTCGACTCACAATCGCAATCGCTATACGGATACGCCACGGCTTCGACGAGCTGACGACTTCAATTTCCCATGATACCCTGACTCGAGATCCGCATCTATCTGCGAACATTACTACCTAATAGAAAAGAAGAAAGCGTCCAAGATGCCTGCAGACGAGAAACCGAATAAATATACTGCGCTACCTATTCCTTCCTATGAAGAAGCCGTGGGTCTCGCTGCGCCGTCTTCCTCGCGCACGCCGACGCCCTCGAATCCTCGCTCGATAGATGAGACAGCTGAGCCGGCAGAAAGAGAAGGATTATTAGGACCACCAGGAGGAAGGATACCGGTTCCTACGAGGAGACAAGGATATAGACCTCCGCCGACTGACCGAGGGAGTGAAGCTAGTGAAGAGGAACGGGACACATTCCTTGGGCAAGATGGATACGGGCAGGGAAGAAGGGGGAGGAGTAGCGAGGAAGACGATGAAGAGGAAAGGGAGGTGAGGAGAGAAATGCTGGAGTTAGAAATTGAGGACCCAGCTGATGGAGATGCGGCGAACGGGAGGGGAGGGAGAAGTATGTGGGGAAAGAGAATCTCGAGTCTGAGTCTGACTTTGGGTCTTGGCAGACGGTGGAATTGGAGATGGAGCGGGAGGTGGCGGCCCAGGATACCGGATGCAATGCGCGGACGATTCTCGAGGATAGGGACGGAGACAAATGCTGATGGAACTGCGCCGGATGGGGATGGGGATGGCGAGGGCGAAACAACGACAACGACAAGGAGAAGATGGAAATGTGGATGGCCTGTTGTGGATGCGAATTTCTGCATCGTTCTTGGACGATGTTTCGCTATACTCCTCGTCATGGCCATCGTATATGTCATTTTCATGTCGGATATCTTCACGTCTGCGGCGCAGCGGATGGCGGGACAGATGTTCGATCCGGAGAGTGTGAGGATTCACGTCCAGACCATGGTAGACGAGAACCGTATCAAAGAATACCTAAAAATAATCACAGAAAATGATCACGTTGCGGGTACCGAAGGAGATTATGTACTTGCTGAGTACGTAGAGGACTTCTTCCGGAACAATTTCTTGGAAAATGTTAGGATGGAGGAATTCGACGTCTATCTCAACTATCCTAAAGCTGGCGGGCGAAAAGTCGAGATTCTAGACTCAGATGGCAAAGTCACTTGGGCTGCGAAGATTGATGAGGATAATATATATCCCGAGCGACAACAAACGGCGGTTTTTCATGGCCATTCGAAAAGCGGCGATGTTACAGGACCCCTCATTTTTGCGAATTATGGGTCGCGAGAGGACTATAAGAGCTTGTATGATAGCGGGATTGATACAAAGGGTGCTATTGCATTGGTTAGGTATTATGGTTCCCAAGGGGATAGGGCTCTGAAGGTGAAGGCTGCGGAACAATGGGGTTTCAAAGGTGTCATTATCTACAGTGATCCGGCCGATGATGGGTTCACTAAAGGAGAGCCTGCGCCTAACGGGAGATATATGCCTGAGGGGGGTGTTCAGAGAGGTGCTGTCAGTCTCATGAGTTGGGTCGTGGGGGATGTTCTTACCCCTGGATGGGCCAGTACCAAGGGTGCAAAGAGGATAGCCAAAGAAGACAGTGCAGGACTAGTCAAGATTCCTAGTCTCCCGTTGAGCTGGGGAGATGCAAGACTATTGCTAGAGGCTATTGAGGGATTTGGTCAGCCTTGTCGTGATGAATGGCAAGGAGCTGTCCCGGGTGTGGAATATTGGTCTGGCAATCTTTCGTCCCCGGTAGTCCATTTGGTCAATGACCAGGATGAGGTCGAGCAACAGCCCATCTGGAACGTTATGGGCCAGATCACTGGTGTCGAGCAGAAGGAGAAGTCAATTATCGTCGGAAATCACCGCGATGCTTGGGTCTATGGAGCCTCGGATCCCGGATCAGGAACTGCCGTCATGCTTGAGGTTATCCGCATCTTTGGTGATCTTGTTCAAAGAGGATGGCGACCACTACGCACGATTGAGTTCGTGTCGTGGGATGGCGAGGAGTACAATCTCATCGGATCTACCGAATACGTAGAGAAGAACATGGACAAGTTGAGGCAAGACGCGTATGCATACCTAAACGTTGACGTAGCAGTCGGAGGCTCCGCTTTTAGGGCAGCAGGTAGTCCAGTCTTTACAAAGTCCCTCCTCCGAGTATTAGACCGAACCTCAGATCCATATCAGAATGCCACCATGCGGAAACTTTGGGACGACCGACAAGGGCAACTCGAAGGTCTCGGAGCCGGCAGCGATTACGTTGCATTCCAAGACATGGCCGGAACATCTAGTCTCGACATTGGGTTCGATGGTCCTCCGTTTCCATATCATTCCGCATTCGACAACTTCGAGTGGATGTCTACAGTTGGCGACCCCAACTTCCAATACCACAAGCTCCTCGCTCAAATCTGGGCACTCCTCATCCTCGAATTCTCAGACCGTCTCATCCTTCCATTCGACATCTCCGCCTATTCATCTTCCCTCACAAAATGGGCCATGGACCTTGAGAACTGGGCAGAGAACAAGGGCGCCAATCAAGCTGGCAATCCCACCTGGTCCACGGATCCATTGCGAGAAGCGGTACTACAATTTGCCAATGATGCGAGACAGTTTGAGAAATGGGAGATGGAGTGGGATGCTGTTGTGCTTGGTGGTGGAGGTTTCGAGAGTGCAATTTACGCTGCGCATAGGAAGAGTCATAATAATCGGATGGCGAACTTCGAGACGCACTTGTTGGATTTGGAGGAGGGCGGTGGTGTATGATCACCCTTTCTTCCCTTCGTACTTGACTATATGCTAACAATGAATAGATTCCTAATCGCACGCAATTCAAACATATCCTCTTCGGACCACAACTCTGGTCAGGTTATGACGAGGCTTTCTTCCCTGCTATCCGCGACGCCGTTTCAGTTGGTGATTGGGCGCTCGCTCAGAAACAAGTTGACAAAGCGGCTAGGATACTAAAGCGAGCAAGCGGGAAACTGGTTGGCAATACTTGATATTTTGTATATTGGGCAAGGAGGAAAGATAGTTCTTTTGTATGATTCGGTTCGGAGTGTATGTATGCATGGGAGGCGTTCGGCGCAGGGTTCAGCATCAGCGTTGACTTTTCTTGGATACGGTAAATGCCATTGTCCTTTGCTTGCGAGACCTTGAGGCATAGCTATTGAAGCTAAGACATCAGAAAGAATTCAGATCCTTTACTCCTTGACCCTACATTTAGGTATTCGGGTCCTCTGAGTCAAGCTTATGGTGTTCAAACATTCTTATTTGGAGCATGGTGGGGCTGGGTGGGGTACGGAGTATGTGCATGCCGATCCCGGTTCAAGAAATTTGTGTCAAATTACTGCTAATTCTTGCTGTTTACGTTGTACTATTATAGCGTTCAGCACAAAGAGTTTCCTTACGCATCAAGTACTGCTGCTTCCATCCGGTCTCAAAGGTCTCTCGACAGTCTTAATACGGAATACAGTACCATATGCAGAGACAAAACACCACTTGATTTAATACATAAGGATCTTATTGAATCTTATCAGGGTTATATTGCAATTCTTCTGCGATCCTTTCTAGATTGCTTCCTTTGAAATGTCTGCACAAATGAAGTCTCCAATAAGTATATTCATTACTAAAGTTATGAAAGTATCGTTTTCCAAAACCTTCCACTTTGTAATATAGTATACTATATTACAAATTTATTTTTGATCCAAGTTAAGAAAGGCCATCTACACGTCTTCGGTACTGAACTAGTGTGAGATGAACCCCCTCGCTTAGCCCGGTTACACACGTGCTCACCAACTTACTGCACCTCGTCCATCTAATATCTGTTTTAGTAAACGACCCCTTTCATGCCTCAGTTATGTATATGCTCACCATACTACATTTCACAAAGCCTGCAAAAAAAAGGGGGCGTATAGCTCAATTCTTTCAAGATTGAGTCAAACTACAATATTTCGAAGCCTAAGTCTCTTGCTTCCAAAAACGTTTGAGCACTTCTCTGTTCAAACGTTTAGTACGCGTCTAACTGCTTCAGATATCACAAGCTCGCCGTAGACGTGCTCGTGATAGAGCTATGAAGTCACTAGGACTATTCGAAGCAGGTCAGATCCTTCGTGTCCGAGCTACGCTTTCCGCCCTCGAGCAAGCTGCGAACCAGTTGAGCATGATAAACAACGGTATTCCCGTCAAGGCCCTCACAACAGAGCTTAACCCAGCATTATTCACAGCAGGTGTTATGTTGGAGGAGGCTACAGGACGTCTCAGCTTCTCGGAAGATTTCTTCACTGATAAGATTAATCATCAAAGGAGTCAGTATTCCTAATATGTTAGAGTGAGCTGTTACTGATACCAGAATAGAGCTCCGACGTGTCACCCAGGAAATCGCACTCACGCACGACCGACTATCTCTGGAGGCCGCTATCTACAGCGTTCTGGAGGATGGACTGTATAAATTCGCTAAGTCCGACGGATTTAGTGGACAGGAGCTTGAGGACTGGGTCGATGTTACGGAAGCAGGAGAGGTTGTAAAGAAGCTACGACCAGATGGTATGACGGCCACCAAGGGAGCTATCGCTTTCATGGCAGACATCCTCTTACCGCAGATCACAACTCCAGAATACAAGGCTAAGATGGTGGCATTGGGAAATAGCGGTGGTGTTGTGGTGCAAGAGCAGTCTGGAAAGGGAAATCACTCTGCTGGTGACTCCCAGGTTCGAGGCGACTAAGTGTTGAAGGAAGCCTCTTAGCGCTAGTTACGGATAATCCATTCTAGGAAAGTCCTGCTAGACTTATGGCAGCTTTACTGGAATCTGGTTGTAGCATTATGGGATGCATGCTCATAATAATACGAACCTCTACTCTACTCCGTCTTTAAGATCTTACAAGTTCATATGTGAGATTTCTTGCAGTGGTAAACAAAGTAGCTTGTAAACGCGTACTGATGTGCAGCAGCATAGTACTTACTACCTTATCATCGGCGGCCTTTGATCCTTTCACGCCATCCGCTCTCCATCTCTTACTAACGACTCCGATCTCGATTCCAACTTTCGTTCCTGTGGTAGAGGCACCGAAAGGAGACTAGTCCATGACCTTGGCTAGTACAATCCATTCCTACTGTTCAAAGTCTAATGAGGGAGATCGAGAGAACGGGCGAGAAATGATGAGATCGGATGGACGTGTACCATTGCATGGTCTTTGAGACTTCTCACTAGCGGGTGAGGAATACTCCCAGCCCCCAGTCTCTAGATTAGAACTCTATTTGCATTTGCTTATATCCCGATTTCTACATTCATAACCAATCTGAAAAACAAAGTCTAGATGGTAACTAGAGAAGCACCAAGCCATCAAAATTTAGCCACACACTGATGATTGTTATTATAGTGCCACGCATACGCATCCCAAACACCTCTCAAATGCACTACACTCGCACAAACAACTAAAATATGAAAGATCTGGTGCGAACAAAACCAAATGTCGAACTTTCCTGGCCACCTCGATTCTGGGAATCGCGTCGCGAAGAAGAATGCTCCAAGTGCATACACGATACCCTCGAGAAGCCACTACGATAAATCAGTATCTGGTTTTCTGTAAAGAACAGAAGCCGAAGAAATAACGCATGGGTTGGAAATCGAACACAGCAAATTTGCTAAGTAGCGATGGAGAGAGACAAAGGGAAGGGTTGGTTACATATGGCATGCCGGAACGAACCCACATCTCTTGCCAGCCATAGAGCCAGAGACCATGACTGATCGGAGCAAATCCCGAGAGGGCGGTGGCGACGAAGGCTGCAGTACGGTGAGAACGGAAGCGGAGTCCCTGGAACTGCGGATGAAGGACGAGAACGGAGGTGATTAGACTAAGGGTTATGATCATGGTCCAGTAGACTCTTTGCAAGAAGGGCTCACAGTAGAAGCCGACAAAGATACCGGAGAAGAAAGAGCCGAGGATCAGAGTCAGGATTCCAACATAGTCGATTCGAAGGAAGAGGGAGGAGACGTGGAATGAGTGGTTCATGAGCATATGATAACATGTGGAGAGTGTCATTGTGACCATTCCTGCTAAGATATTGGCGCCGAATACAAGACGATCCCTCGTTGAAGCCCGTGGAAAGTGGTCTGTGATCAATGCTTGGATATATACCTGGACGAAAATCGAAAGTATGGCGGGAATTAGATGCGTATATATATTCAGCGTCTCATTGTGAAGATATGTCAAAGAGTGAAAACATGGGATTGAAGAGTAAGAGACCGGTCGATATGCCGTATGCACAGAAGGATTGTCCTGATACCATGCTGGGAGGTCTTCGAAGCGGAGCAATTGCGGAGGAGGATGATCACGTGATTCTCGCCCCTTTTCTTGCTCGATGACTTGTGCCCTGGTAAAGAGCAAAGCTGGGCGTCGAAGGGTGAGAATGGAGGTCATGATTGATCCCGAAGCCATGTACTGGGCAGCCGAAGAATCACCATAGGACCGTCACGGAGCTGAATCCCTGAAAGCTGGAGAACGGAACACTCTCCGCTGAGCCTCGGTCGCAAGATCTGCTTCCTCGTGACAGTAGTGAGAAAGGAGTGGGGGAAGCCGGCGAACGTTGAATCAGGTTGCGTTTATTAATGCAATTGCAATAGGAGAATTAAAATCAATAGAAGATATGTCAAGCTCTCCAACGACTACACGATAGAGGGTGAAATAAAAGTTGTTGGGGTGCTGGCGACCCGATCACGAAATGGTCTACTTTTGCAATCTCCACCGACGCCGCCTCAGATTGTTCCTAATGGCTAAATCGATCCGCTATGTGTTTACTTAATGGATTAATAATCAGCAAACATAAAGACAGTAAAGTTCGTAAACTCCGACTTGCATCTTATTGTCTGTAAGCTCGCACTAAAACAAAGGTTTTCAAAGGTATGGATCGAGTAGCGTCGATCGCAGCAGCCTGCTCTTTGAATTGCTGCGCGATGTCATCTTTTGTATGTGAATTATTATTTTCAAACTTCCCCCAGCAACTTCGATCGTCGCCAAGAGTTAAGTGAAAATCCCTTTTCATTTTGAATTCTGAATTGTAGGCTCAGTCATTTATATCAGCTTGTTTGACACAACGTGGAAGGGTGCTTCCGGCAGTTTATACTGTACACACTCGCGCATGTCAGGAGCTTCTTCTCCCAGCGTTCCAATAAAGCATTCCTCGAAAATCTCGATTAAAAAATCACTCTATCGTTGACTAGACCATTCTAGTATTTCAATCATCTTCGAAACTACCTCTGGAATTCCTTGTCATACTGCTCCCACGGAAAGGGACCGTGGATCACGTGATGCCATTTGGTAACCAGAGACTTCACAAATACCTGCTCAGGCAGTCAGCTAGGACGAGTGTAGCCGCGCTCACGATATTTATCTTTGTCTCTCATTTGGAATATCAAGGTCCTTGTGATTCGACATAGATCTTCGACCAGTTGGGCAGAGTATTACATGAAATTGGCTCAGTATAATATTTCCCCTTTTTCTCTATTTCCTAACATAGTCTCCAAAAGAGGTTATCTAAAAAGTGTAAAGCAAGATGTAGCGATGACATTGATAGATCAATTTTAGAAGAGCTGTCATCTTTTCGGATTTTGCAAAATCCTGTGTTCAGACGAGATGTGCATAGGCATGATGCCAACTATGGAAGCCGCCCTACCCGCATCTAATCGTAGCATTACCCCCTTCTGTGTTAGTCCATACACAAATATATTTTAAATAAAATAACCTGAAATTTTCCCAACTTTTTGCGTCTCATCCATACCTATAAATCCTAATATTCTATACTTACCCACAATTCACGAATTCATTTATCTTGATATGGAGGAAAACTGCATAGAAGCCAGGCCGATTCAAGCCTCAGTCCTCTCTGTCTTTAAAAGGTCCCGTGATCTCCATGAAGACTGTCGTCGGTTAATCTGGCTTGAGATAACTCGATTGCCTAAAGTAATCAAAGTCAGAGTAATTCAGACTGGATCGAAGCACGAGACTGAAACTGGTATGAATGAACGAGGTGTGAAGTTGGAACTTGTTAGTCGTAAACACACATCATCTCATACCTTGTTGTAAATTGTGAACTTTACTTTACTCATACTCTACACAGATGATACTTTTCCAACTTGGTTTGTGAATCGAGAGGCTCGCTCAATCACCGAGGCTATCACGCTCAAACAGCTCACGGGCTATCCAGGTCTCGTATTCTATATCACGAATGCTAAAGATGTCTTTCTATTCCAGCCTAAGAGTGAATTCCGCTTTCAGTTTCCGCCTCCGCCTCCGCCTTCATTTCATTTTGTGGACCGAATATCATCTGTTGCAATAGATTTGAAGAGCTTGTTTCCATATGTAAACACAAGAGACAGGGAGTTCCATGATACCATCAACGAACTTTTGAAAGATTTGGAACAACTCAAAAAACTCAAAACCCTTACATTCATTCTTCCATCACAGATCCGAAGATGTCCCGAACCAGCCGAAACTATTCCAGCATCCTTGGTAGTCTTAAGACAAAAGATTGCCTTCCCTTCGAACAAAATTTGGAGTGCACAATATAACTATAAAGGTTACCAAGTAAGGTCTGCACTTTATAAGGCTATGAGAGATAGAGCCAATATCGCGCTTGCAGAGGGAAGACAGAGCCGAGCTCGTTCCATTCAAATCTACCTTGAGTGCTGGAGTTAGCATTGTCTAACCAGAGATATCGAGGATGGTCTTCAAGTCAAGCTAAAAGTTGACGAGTAGCCTTACTTTGAAAGAAGAAAATGGCGACTTCGGTGACGATAATGTTTATTTGACAGAGGGGAAAGTCAAAACTGCACTTGGCTAAGTGGAGGGAATCAATTGAACAAGGATAGTCTAAAGGAAGCTATTGAAATACTGTCCAGTCATATGTACAAATTGAAACCATACGTCCGAAGTCTGCAAATTGTATCATTGCTTCGGCCGTCTCTTTCATCACAATATTGCGGTCCACCGGGCACGTGCTTGATATATACCGAGAAGTATCGTTATACCACTTGTTACTACCATTTTCCAAGACTTTCCTAATACATTTACATCAATAAGTTCGAGAAAAGGCTAAAACGAACTCAAGCAAAGCCAACCTTAAGATCAAAAGGAATGCTGAGAAGCCAAGGAGACTTGCGATGCTAAATAACTAGTCCGTTCTATTAGGCAACTAAAACAACTCATTTCAAAAGCATCATCATTTTTAAGTACACATGCAACATGCTTGGATTCGCAAGTTTAATCAAATCTCGGGACAACGTGCTTGATTAGTCAAAAGAAAATAAGCGATTATTGAAAGAAGTAAGGTAATAAAGAAAAAGGTCAGGTTCTCCAGTCCGTCGCCGGCGACAGGTTCAAATGCCACCTCGCCTCGACCCCGGACCCCTTCCAGACGCCTGGAGTGTCCAGTCCGCCAAGTCCCACACCAGCGGCGAGGCAGAACAGGATTGTGGAGCGAGTACAGCTAGAAGCAGAACCAGAGGACCCGGGAATGGTCGCGAGACGGGGAAACCAGGACACCAACAAAGAATATGACCAGGCTTGGGGCAGATTTGTACTAAGAAGAGCAGAGGAGTTGATCGCGGAAAACATCATAGCGCTAAATTCCGGCAACAACCATCTGATCGATCTGGCACAAGAATGGGCCGGGCTACAACAGGAAGAATTTTTGGTCGCCATCTTTGACAACGATTGGAATTCAGCGGCAGTCACAAGTACTATGCCAGAGAGAGCGCCAAGACTGGCACCAGACTCACAAGAAGTAGTTTGTGATAAGTAGTTTGTGATAGAAGGCGATCAGAGAAGCATAGCAACTACCGGTAGTTTATATCCTGGATGAACTATCTCCGACTCGCCTTTAAGAATGTCCTAATTCTTATCAAGTATAGAGACGATTAAGCTTTCCAGGGCTAAGTACATATCTTGAGAAGTTCTATATAGTATTAGACAATAGAAGAGAAAGCTAGGCAAAATAGCAGGTTAAGCAATACAAACACTGTAGAACAACGGCTTACTGTTCAGGCTTCCTCTTTTAGATGTTGAAAAGTAGTCCTAGCAACATTTGAGCTGGCTGATGAAGAATTTCAAGCTCCAGGTTTATTTATTTAAAATATCTCTTAATAAATATCGGTTTTTGCAATCTATATTACAAACGGGAAAGGTGGCAATTTTATCTTATACAATATTTGGAACATTTTATATTTTCAGCATTAAACTTTAAAGATTAATAAATGTCTGTTCTTGCCATCTGCATCACAAAAGAGAACGGTATTTTTCTCATTCCGTACACTATTTGGAACATGTTGTGCTTCTCGCTCTGAGCCGAACTTTCGGTGCCACAAGCAGCCAGCTATCATTCAATGTACGTCTGTCTAAAATAAAAGTTATAAAATAATTTGGATTTAAGAAAGGGTTTGATAGGAACAGACATCAGGAATACAAATTATGAGCTATATGTGTTACAAATGGTTTGGGACATTGTGCATCATCGGCTCGGCAACCTCAACGCGCTCTTCAACCTAATTACTGCGCCGAAGAATTCCCTAGCCGAGTTACAACTAGCTACCTACATAGGTTACAGTTGCTGCTCTGGTACTAGTCTACATCCAACATTTGCGTCTCTGCCCTCCGAATTAGATCGGGACTTGAACGCGTCAACCTGCCAACTTCAAAGCCTCCTTCTCCAGGACAAACTCTAGACAATCGAGTATCACCTATCTCCATCCTCATCAAATCAAGATGGATAAGAGAGACACTAAGAAGAAGTCCGTCAAGAGTAAGAACAAGAAGTTCTTGAAAGGTGACGCGTCCATCCCACCTCCACCACAAGCTCGATCTATCAATGTCGGCCCATTGGAGGCATTCCCGATCTTCAAGCAGCTCCCAAACGAATTACAGACAATGGTATGGACAGCGTTCATCGGGGAACCCGGTATTAGACAGTACTATATCTGGATGAAGGACATCAAGGAGGAAAATGGCACGAAAACTCTATGTTACCTACAACCAACGACCCGGAAGGCATTAGATGTCTCTCGCGCCTGCGCAGAATCACGGAAACAGGTATTGGCGAAGCTACCAAACCGCCTCCCAGGGAAGGAAGAGACGGAGGTATGGCGATTCGGCGAAGACGACACGATTTGTGTCCTGAATGGAGATCTCCTCATGATCGCCTACGACAAGATGTCTGAGAATTATGACGGGTTCACCATCTGGCCATGGGCTAGAAATGTGCATTATCTTATGCTTCCTTCGGGACTCATACCATGGTGGATGAATGGTGATGCCACAGAAATGCAGAACTCAAATCTACTTGCCGAATTCAGCAACCTGAAGGAACTCCACTTTGCGATGTCTCACGCCGGTCTTCAGGATCTACGGCCTTTCAAGGAACACAACATGAGGCAGCTCGCTAAGACAATGACGGACGACAATCGAGTGTTCGAAATTGATCATGATGCTATTGAGAGATGCATTGCTGAATCAGGTGGAAAAACAACTGAGTGTCAGAGGCTTGTTATGAAGGTCGTGAAGCAGATAGAGGATGGTGTTGCAGTTATCCCCGTGTTTACGCTTTACAAGGCTCTCCCACTGAAGATTTTCGCATTGAAGGGTTGGACAGCAGACTTGGGACTGTACAATCATTATGGGGGTATGGGATAGATTAACTATAAATATGGGGCAGGGTAGGGCGTTGATTACATGGCCAAGAAAGCGAGGATGAGTGTACTAATATGAGTGTGATGAAAGTGTATGAATTTCTAAGTCTTCGGCGTTGCCACTCTGACAGGACTATATGTGGGGGGTTGTAAGGATAATAGTATAGGTATCGTGTTTGAATGAATCAACGGACTATTAAACGCCTTTCAATGCGGAGGAGGAGTGTTGCCCGTTTGTGAAGTTGAGAGCCTAACCGTGGGACCATCGACATTAGCTCCGGAACATTTTCGGAATTCTTTGTAGGTATCGCCCCATATAGTTTTAATTAAGCAAAAGTTATTTAAAGTTATCCCCTGTCCTTTTCGGTAAAAGTGGGCTGTATGGCATGTATCTCCAAGTACAAGGTCTACTCCTATTACGTAGGGTGGAGGGGCTGTAAGGGGTGAATTGACACCTGCCCTTGCTCCCGTGAAGTACCAGGAGCTCAAGATGCTTTCATGCTCTCTCTGGTTCCGACAGTCCTTACCTTTTTTTTATTTATTTTATTTATTTTATTTATTTTATTTATTTTATTTGTTGCAACGTCCCCTTTGCGCCTCGCTTAACTTCGCTTACGGTTAGCTGAAGCCCTAGCGTCGATGACAGAGCCTCGTATGAAATGAGCTTGCCCTTTGCTTTGGATGATGCTAAAGACTGGGTTTTTATTAATGTGGAAGGGAGACAAACTTTGCGCACCTGCGCTTGCAAGCCATTGCCTACACCACATCTCCTCAGGCCATCAATCAAGCTGCTCCTGACGAGATAGACAATGAGCTACGGCCAACTCTCCCGGATAAGTTGCGAACTTCGCGCCAGTTCTCAATTCTTGAGCTCCAACTTTTCCCAAGTCCCTACTAGAGTTTATCTCAAGGCCTGGAAAGGTGCTCCATATTTTGCTGCCAATACTGATGTTTCTGTAGACATTGCTATGCTCTGAGCCACCCGATCGAGCGTAAATCATTTCACGAGACTACCGCGAATATATCAAAGAGTACACCCACACCCAGTTGATCCTATATTCTACCTCGATCTCCAGTCGTCGGTGCCATGCACTTCGCACATGCTACGAACCATGAGATGAACAGCTTTCAAGATATTACATTGCTGAATATCCGTGGAAATACGACGTGGAAGCCGCTTCGTGTTCCTGCAGATTGAGTATCTCGAGCAAAGGACTGCTTTTGCGCGCCGAGCTATATCGTGATTGTCAATGGGGAGACCGTATAACATTCGTGCCATGAATTTAATAATATCCGCTTAGCTTCTCAACTGCGATCATCATCCATCTTCCTTAGCCATCATCCTCCTGCCTTGCTCAACCATTGCTCCACTAAGTTGCTGCATGTAGCCATAGACACATTACTTTGACAATGCAAAAATCACGATGAAGAGAACTTAGGCAAGACTTGCAGTTCAAAAGTTAATATTGGAGGCAACGGCACATGTAGGAATGGTGACAGCGAACTTCTGAGTAAGTTCAACAGACAAGTCGGAATGTGATGCGAATAACAATGGAACAGCTCTTCGAAGCGAGGTTTTCAACAATTCCAGCTCCGATTCCCGCAGAACATTAGCCGGTTCGCAAATTATTGCAGGCAGGAGGCAAAGCTGACTTCGGCAACCGCCAGCAACAATAGCCAGTCTTCCTTCATGTGGCCTATACTCGGAATTGATTTTCAAAGTGGTAATTGTAAGATCGATTTTGGAATTATATGCTAGTGCAATGGCAGAAACGATAAAAGAGAGACAGTGGGGTAAATATTAGATAAATCCCTGACAGCCGGATCCACTAACTTAGTGTGATGTCTTGTCTTTTTCTTACTTTATCTCTGATACTGCTACAGTAAACTGAAAAATATTTGGCAACGGTGAAGATAATCTGCGTGGTTGACCTGGTCTCGCGGTGGACAAAAAAAGCCGAACTAAACTAAGCGTAATGACCCGTGCATGAGCCTTCCACCCAAATTAGTACTGTAAACACCCAGTTTTTGATGCACCCAAACATCAATTATAGCACGTACTGGCCCATGCAGGAACTAGTGGACTGGCCCTGCGCGTCCTACTACCCCTCCTAATTAAATTAATCCCTCTAATTCGACAATTCATCCTTTAAAACGCCAAAAACTAGGGACGAAGCACTATACCCACTATACTACACCTCAGAAGGCTAGAGTTCAAGCAGTTGTTAAATGGGAGGATGGAAAACCACAAGAAGATCGCTCTACAAGAGATCAAATCTTTCAGCACTGTGACGTAGGGAGAACCCAAGGCTTTGCAATACTAAAAGGGATGTATAAGGAAATTGGCAATATCAACAGTAAAGACAACGATAAACCTTCCTCTCGACGATTCCACAACGATCCTACCCATCTCGAAACGCGCGGCAGGAAAGCTTTGCTTTTAGAGAAGGAAATACACCGTCTTGAAAGGGTTATATGGGATAATGGGTTTGAAGGGCGTACTATAACGTGGGACCAGCTAGTAGAAGAGTCTGGCGCAATAGGAGCAAATGGAGGCCCTGTGAATGGAAAAACGGTACAACGTGCCCTTGGACAATTTGGATGAAGGCATTGCGTAGCTTGTAAAAAGTATTTCTTGTCTAAAAAGCTCAAAAAGGCTAGAAAGAAGTGGGCAGAAGACATGCTATCTAAATACCCTAATCCTAAAGATTGGCATAATGTAAGGTTCTCGGACGAGGTCCATTTCTCCTTTGAACCTACGGGAAGATTAATGGTTTTGAAAAGACCAAGAGAGAGGGATTATCCGGATTGTATTCAAAAGCAGGAACAAAAGAAGAAGAAAAAGCAAGGAAAGCGTAAAAGAGATTAGGACGAGGAAGAGGAGCTTAATCTCAGTTATAAGCTTCATGCCTGGGCAGCAATTGGCCATAACTTCAAAAGTGATCTTATCTTCTACGACGCCGGCAATTCAAATGGAAAAATGAATCACAAAACGTACAAAGAACAGATCCTAGAGCCTGTCGTCAAGCCTTAGCTACGTAATAGGGGAGGTGATGATTTTGTTCTTGAAAAGGATAGCGATTCAAAGCACGGCTACTCCACTAGCACCAACCTTATCAAGCAATGGAAGGAGGAATACGGACTTAAGACGTACAAAAACGCTGCAGCTTCACTTGATCTTGCTCCTATAGAGAACTGTTAGCAATTGCCAAAGCAACACGTCAAGAAATATCCTCATTTTGATATAAATACTCTTAGAGAGCTGGCATTGGAAAAGTGGGCTAGTCTCAAGCAAGAAACCATTAATAAGTAGATAAACGAGATGCCTCAAAGACTAAAGGATTGTGTTAAAGAAGAAGGCAAAATAACAGGCCATTAATTCATTTAAATTTTCCCTTCGTAGCAAACTCCTCCTCCTGTCTCCTGTTCAAATAACCTTCTAATTTCAATAATGGTGCCTTGTAGTAGCTCTTCAAGGTACTATTCCAATTAATCCTTTACTAAATCAAGTATATCTTCAAGCTCCCAGCGCCGTAACCACCCACAAAACTTATTTGTCACCATATCTTCCATTGCAATAGCTTGATAACTTGTTTCTTGTGGATTAAGGGTATCAGGAACGCGTAGAATCAAGCTGACAAGGTGCCCTACTTTGGGGGTAGTGTGGTGGCCCCTAAAATTGGCAGGGCAGTCTAAAAAATGGGTTACATTAATAAGTAGGATCGGATGCATCACTTACACACAAAATCATGGGTTTCAGGCATCGTGGTTGCACTCTAATTGTACTGTAAAGTGATGCATTTGGGTGGTGTTGATGATGCACTGACCTTACCGAAGCAATGCGCTAATTTAGTTCGGCTTTTTTTGTCCACCGCGAGCTGGTGTTGCGCATTCAGGAGAATTAAGCGAGGGATTCCAAATTCATCTCTATTGGCTCGGCTAAGCTACCCCTATTTAAGTACAGAACAACAAGCTTGTCGAGGTACAGGAAACAAGCTTTCTTTCAATCTAGTGGCGTGAATTCTCAAACGATATCTTGGAATGCATCCTATTTTTTTTATTAGGAGATTCTTCCTTAGAAGTACAAGGGCGCGGATGGAAAGTGAGGCCTCATCAATGTGCAGAATATTTTATCGCCATTCAAATTTTTTCCTGCTCCAATGCCTACAGAAAGTGTTACGGCTGTCATTATACTTTATGCGAACGTACTGGCTTTACTCGCCGTTAGTTTTGCTGAAGGGTGCTTTCCAGCTTACTATTTTAGTTGGCTGAGCAGTTTCCTCATTCCGAGTGACGGAATAATTCAATTGCAAAAGAGGACATGTAGGGTAGCCATCATGTATTCTCGCCCTGCAATGCTCCCAACGAAGCTAAGATAGAGTAGAAGTAGAAGCAGAAGCGAGCCGATAATCTGCTATCAGAAGAATGTCTGCTCACGAATACACACAGACACACACAATCCTCAAAACAAAGAATTTCCATTCCCACCCATTCATTATACCTCCTTCTACCCATCTTAAAGTTCTAACTATTACCTAAATAGTCAAATTCCCCACCAACGGCAAGATCCTCGAACTAGCACCTACAAACACCCCATACATCCCATTCTGCAACAACCACTTCTGCGCCCCCGTATCCCACGTACTCAAATCCCTCCTCGTCAGATCAAAATCAACCTGTACACTGTCCCCCTTTCCAACATCTACCTTTGAGAATCCCCTCAATTGCTTTGCCGGTCCGCCTGGGATCCCGATATATAGCTGTGCAACCTCCGCTCCATCCACTGCCCCAGTATTCGTCACACTTGCTGTGACGTGGAAAAGCACATCCCAGAGATCTTCCTGTCCACCCTCGAGGATCGCACCTACAGGGTAAGAAGCTGTGGAGGGACCAGAGACAGGTGTTACAGCTAAGGAGGAGTAGGAGAATGTAGTGTAGCTAAGCCCGAAACCGAACTCGAATCGTGGAGTGATGTTCGCTTTATCGAAAGCGCGATAATCGATATAAACTCCCTCTGAGAAATTATCTTGTGGGAATAAGGTATAAATTCCCTCTGGTTGGACCGGACCTAGGAGGTCCCCGAACGCGGATTCGTTCTTGGGTACGGAATAGGGGAGTTTTCCGCTCGGGTTACTGTCTCCGTAAAGGATGCTGACGAGGGCTCGGCCGCTGTCTTGGCCGGGGAGGTGAGCGTAGATGAGTGCTGTGACGTTGGGATGGGAGATGAATTGATCGACGAGTCGGACGCCGGCGTTGTGGATTACGATGATGGTGTTGTTGCATTGCTTTGCGATGTTGAGTACTAGGGCGTCGGAATAATCGTCGTGGACGCCGGGACGGTCGGAACCTTCTGTTGCCCAGGCGTTGAGCATTACGATGCAGGCGTCTGAGGCGGCGTCTACGGAGGCTGTGCTGTTGATGTTGGTTACGTCCCAGAGGAGTTCGGATCCATCTTCCCAGGCTCGTTGATTTAAAGCATCGAGGGGCGAGGAGACGTAAGAAGGGTTGTTGGCTCCAGAACCGCCAGCAACCGTCATGGTATTGTTCAAGATCTGGGAACCGTGAGGAGGACCGGCGGTTGAAGGGTTGGTGCGTGCAGCGACGGCATCGTAGCCAAACAGTGAGACGAGTTTGGGTGATTTAAGGGGCAGGCCTAGCGTGCCGTTGGTGTTTTTGACAAGAACATGGCCTTCAATGGCGGAGTCCAAAAGGACTTGTTTTGAGGATGGGGATTTTGCGTCTACGAAAACGTGTTGGGACGGAAGACTCTTGGGAAGACCAATGCCTGGGGTAGGATAATCGGGTGAGTCTTGGGAAAATTGGTACCAGGTTGCTATTATTCTGATTGATGTCAGTCAACGTCCGGGACTCTAAACTTGAGGGGGAAAATACCTAGTTGCCATATTATCGATGACGCTCTGGGCTAATGACCCGTTGTTGATAGCTGTTGTGAGATTTTTGGCAGAGAAAGGTAAATTCGGCATTACCATATCCAAACCTGCCTCAGCAGCAGCGTATCCTGCATGCAATGCTCCCCAATCACTCACCACAAACCCCTGAAATCCCAACTCCCCTTTCAGAATACCGTTTAGCATCTTGCTGTTCTGACAAGAGTACGAGTTATTGACACGGTTATACGAACACATAATATTTCCACTGCCCGCATGCACGGCGTCCTGGAACGGCCAGAGGTACAGTTCATGCAGGGTTTTGTCATCAATATTACTCGAAACTGACTCGACATGTTGACTCTGGTTATTCGTCGAAGGATTACGATTTGTTTCTATTTAAATTAGTGTTCGAACCTCCACAGATAAAAGTTCTCTAGCAAACATACCTTGTTCATTCCCAATGAAATGCTTCGTACTAGTCACCACACCATTCTCCTGAATCCCACGAACAGTCTCAAACGCCAACGCCCCACAAAGATAAGGATCATTTGAAATCCCCTCCCAATTCCTCCCTCCCTCCGCCATCCTCCCAATAGGACCGACCACGGGACCGAGAGCGATATTGACGCCTTTATTTCTGAACTCCGAGCCCATATGCAAAGCTCTCTGATACGCCAGATCACGATTCCACCTACTCTCATCAGCCCCTTCCCCATCCAACTTGTTTCTAGAAAAGAGAAGAAAACTCACGTGGCACCAACATGAATCCCACTATCCCACCCATTCACCCCATCCGCCAACCTAACTCTAAAAACGGCAACACCATTAGCAAGTCCATCCATTCATTCCACACCCCACAAACTTTATACCCCGAGCTCTCCAAGTACCGCCTCATATACACTTCAAACCCCTCTCTCCCCTCCCTCCGACAAAAACCCCACAGCTTCAATTCAAGGATGAAACAAAGAGACGCTCTCAACTTACCCATTCCCAGCATCCTGCAAACACAACCCCCCAAACCCGACCCTCTCAATCGCCGGAATCCACCCCACACACCCATTCCCCGAACTCTGCCCATACGTCAAATTATTCTTCTCTTCCCTTGTCAGATTCCCCACCAACTTAACCGCTTTCGCATACGCCGCTTTCCAGCTCGGAGTTGTGCCTGAGGGCAGCGGAGCGGGAGCTATCGATGGAGAGAGGCCGTAGAAATGAGTATCGGATACGATTGTTGTGGAGGAGTTTTGAGCTATGGTGAGGGAGAGGATGGGGAGGAGGGAGAGGGGGAGGGGGAGTTTCATGGTGACGGGAGTGAGGGAGGTGGGATGTGTTTTGGGATGGGTGTGGGGAGTCGCGATGTTTTGTTTTGTTGTGGCGGTAGGTTGGTATATAGGTATGGATGGGAAATATCTCACCCCAGCTCGAAAGCGGGAATTTTTCTTCTGACTTTTTTTTTTCTCTTTTGGCAATTGTTCCTTGTTTATTGGTAGGTACCTACCTTGAGGATTCATACTATATCACCTCACCTCACCTCACCTCCTTCCTTCCCCGCATTCTCCTCTTCCCTCTCTCCCTCAATCCTCCTCCTCATCCTCACCTCGTATCTCCTCTCCTAGTACATCCGCTCTACCTTCCCCGCGTCCCAACTCCACTCCTCCACTCCTCAAAACAAAAAAACAACGAGCCTCACCGGAAAATTTCTTCCATCCATCAATCAACCCCCATCCCCATCACCTCCCCGGGAATCTCGGCAGAAAATGGTCCGTGGCGAGGACTTGGCAGCATCATGATTCACGACACTCTATCTGGCAGAAAAAAGGCCCGGAGTATGGCCGATGGAGGGGAGAATGGTACGTTGTATGTAGGTACCTGGATCGACGTGTCGTTTGGTGTTGAGGCAGATCGCTTTGCTGGGATAAGGTGGATGGGATGGCATGGGATGGAGATTACCCCGCGTTTTTATGCGGGAAGCGAGCGAGCGAGCAGCGGGTGGCGGGCGGGGCGATAGAATATCGGGTGTGAAAGCGGTCACGTTTCTGCACGGGAGGGATTTCTTGGATTTGGATGGGGAGAGGTGCAGGTGGGAAAGCTGGATGGAAGAAATGGCCTTGGTCGAGAAATTATACTTAGTCAATGTTTCGCGTGTGTTCTTTTTTCACGTGCAATTTAGCCATTGTCATAATTAGTTTTCTCATTTTGGGAGAGTAGGTTCCCTGCAGACTCTATATATGAATGTCCACTCCCTCTCAAATTTTCAGTTGCCATCTCACGCCTGGGAGATTCGACTATTGTCTTCAACTCTAAATAACAACTGCTTTTTCTAGGCCAAGTAAGGAGATTGGAAACCCGAAAGCCCGAAATATAGCCCATCAAATCGTTCTTGGAGGATGCTTTCCGTCGATAATGACATCTATGTAGTGCGAAATTCAATGGCCTCTACTACAAGGAGGTTTATCTTCGATTCCCACTATGCCCTCAATCTCTAGAAGGTAAAGTCCCGCCCTGCCACTGATGCAAGAAGCGATTCAGGTCCAAGGTTGTGATCTCGTCTTCGGAGAATGAAAAATTTGGGCACGGACAGGAAATGTTCGACAATCCTACCATCGCAGAGTAGCGCACTCTCACTAGACCCAGAGAAGCAAGGAAAATGGCAGCAGACAGAGTGGGGTTTAGTTCGATCCATCCGTGTCTTGATATTGAATGGCCTATTGACGAGATCAGCTAGGAGGTCGAGGGATGTACAGGCGTTTAAGTCGCGGCACCTGCTCCAGTTCCATTTCCATTTCCATTCATAGATCCCGTGTTAGCTGCAACACTCGTTCCAGCTGTCCCAACACTTCCAGGAGTTCCGTTTCCAGGCTGAGGCGGAGTTGTCTCTCTCCCTAAATCCCTATGTTCTTCCCTGGCTCGGTCGATCTCTCCTTGCAAAAGGGTCATCCCGCGATCCGCAACCGTGATGATATTCTGCAGCTCTTTCAACGCCTGCTCGTTATGATTGAAAAATAGGCCATCAATGCACCGTTTGAACCAAGACGTGGTATTGTGATATCGTTGGAACGTCTCGGCGTCGTATTCCTTCATTTTGCGATGTAGGACTGCGCGTTCCTTTCTCTTGGCATCTCTATCGGTGGGCGTAAAAGGACGAGTAGAAGAATGAGGGCTAGCACTTGTTGAAGAGGAGCTGGAGGTTGGTCTCGAGTTTGACGGAGTGGACGCTATAGAGGAAGAGACAATAGGAGGCCAAATTGGTGGATTGTTGACCAAACCTGTTATGGTTTGCATAATGATTGGGTCTGGGCCTTTCATTACAGCTTGGACAAAGCGTTCGTCAAAAGAGCGGTTTTGGCCGGAGTGATCCTTCAGGTCATATTCGGATCGTGATTCGCGAAGTTGAGGTTCAAAGTCATCGTAGCCGATTCCTGTCACGCGGAGGACGTTCAAGTGGAGAGTCTCAAGATTGTGAAGATCTTCTGCTAGCCAACAGCAATTTTCTGGCTTAGGGATGCCGGGATAGCCAATCCATAATGATGTATTGCCAAGCACTTCGGTCCTTCGGACCTTGAGGTAGACCTCGTTCAGGTAGAGCTCTTTCAATGTCCCGGATAGTTGGCTGATCAAATTGAAAAGTGCATGTGGATCCATGTCCACGCGCTTAAGCTCCAGACATTCGAGTGCTAATAACTTTTCTGAGAGATTTTCCCTCGAGAATGGCAGAGATCGCATATTCCAGACCTGCTGTTGGACGTTATGCATGTGAACCCTGCTGTTGATATTTCTCTTGACATTCCAACCTATCAAACATAAACTGCGAAGAACTGTAGCTTTCTCGATGATGAGCCATAAGTTCTGAGCGAAAGTATTCTGCCGGCTGTAGCGTGATTCTTGTCTTTTGATAGAGAGCACAAGATGTTTTAAGCCTTTAAACACCTCCATTGTGTTTCCGATGTCGATGTGGTTATTGCATATGTCAATTAGTGTTGTATCGCTTACATGATCAAGCACCATATGCTCAACACGTCTGAACTCCTCCGGTCGCACTCGAAGGCTTGCCAT
Source organism: Mollisiaceae sp. DMI_Dod_QoI (assembly GCA_009613015.1). NCBI lineage: Eukaryota > Fungi > Ascomycota > Leotiomycetes > Helotiales > Mollisiaceae > Mollisiaceae sp. DMI_Dod_QoI. Next base: position 119,618 of record VXCB01000077.1, read on the forward strand.
CGTGGTCGCTAGGAGAAGGGTCGCTGTTCGACTTTGCTGTCCAACAACCTGGAATGGCAGATTGAGCTTGAGCCGTGTCATATTCGGAGTGTTTACGAGAGCAACCTAGTCCGCAAGTAAGCTGATGCTCTCCGTAGTATATGATGTACCGACCTCCACCAACTGCCGATAATCGGTCTCATCGAACGTCGTTTCGTTCATGCAGTATTTTCGAAGAGATTCGAGGAGGGGTACCATCTCTGGGACTTTGGGTATCAGGCCGTGGAAAACACTCGCCAGGCGTTCAATCTCTTCTGTGGGTCTTATTAGTAGCTATTATTAATATTGCTATAAGAGAAAGGGTGCGGGCTAGACGGAAACGAAGTAACTCTACAGTCTACAGGACAGCAAGAGAGAGTAGTAAATTCTGGAGCGAAATAGACAAATTCATCATAAAAGACGCGCAACGCACCTTCGTCTCTCACAACCATCAGATCCAGGTATAGCGCTTCAGCTAGGCCTCCAATCCGACCCAGAGCTCCAACATCCATCGCGGGAGCATCTTTTCTGAACCGAGAGAACTCCAGTTGTACACACTTGAAGACGTACTGCCTCAGCGCCGCATCGAAAGCTCTGCAGACGAGTCGCAGGGGCATCACCATATTCTTCTCGCATCTGCATAGTCGGACCTCCCAGAGCAGGATAACGCCCAGTATCTCGGTGGGCAGCTTATCCATGGCGACGTCGATGGTGCGTCTGTTGCGTAGTTTGCGTGGACTGTTAACACTTATGAATTGTCGTGAAGTGGGTAGTATGATGTGGTTGCGGTCGTGACGTTTCGATGTCGTCGGCGAAATTGGTGCGAGGCTGCGCTTGAGCCAAAGGGTCCTGGTGGTCCGAACTTGCCCACCTCTAAGCCGCGTTCAGCCTTGTTAGGTGCAGACAGTTTGATCCACAAACCGAATTGCATTTATTCTATAAATCACTACGCGGCTTTCAGGTACACATAAGCTCGCAACTACCAGCGCTCCTTGTTCTTATTGTCGTCGCCATACTTCGAGTATCCGATGGTGGCTTGTCGATCTTATCAAGAGCCCTGCCATGCAGCATTTGATCACGTGAATAGACCCGAGAGCTCAGCCTCGAGGTTGAGAGCTTGGTGGCTCACTCCTCGTTCATTCACAAGAAAACAGAGATACTGCATACCTCGAGTGAAAAGGTCGACCCCCACACTCTACTTCCTGATCATCCGTTTCATCCTTCGGTGACGTTATCACTCCTCTTCTTACCTTCCAAACTCTCGACAAATTCTCAGGGGTCTCACACTATTATCAGGGGTAGCTCGGAAGGCTGGAAGCTTGATTGGCATTTGTGGCCAAGAACATCTGCAGGCTTGGAATCTTGAATATTAGGTTACCAGAATTTGGCAGCAATTTCCAGGTCCCCGTCACAGTATTTCAAACTGTTGAAGAATCGAGTGTTCGTTCTTGAACACTTGGAGACATCCGAGCCGCCCTGCAGTCAGCCTCGGACAACGAATTCCGCATGAGAAAAGTAAAACGCCATGTCTTCAGCCTGTAGAGCTGAGACTCGCAGCAAGATTTGAGAACATCGCGAATCCCATAAGCGCCTGGCCGCCGCGACCGATGTGGGAAGCCGGCGCTGGGTAGAGGAGAAGCATGAAGGGTTTCTCACAGGCAAAAAAGGAGAGACAGCGTGACCGAGCACCTGCACCGCACTGCCCGCGGTTGCCTGCGGCTACATGCCAGAATATGAGAGCATTGCCTTTGCGCGATATCAAGCAGAGGCGAGAGAGGTTCCTGGATCAGTGGATCGGGTCTCAGGCTGTCTGCCGGGTCAGGGCACAGCGAGGCACAGCGAGGCACAGAGAGATGAGGCTGGAGCGAGAACCGCAGAGACCATGCCCTGCAACGAAAATGAATAACGACTGCATTCATGAATATATTATTAGCGACTGAGGCGTTATACTACTACGTAGTGTTTTCGTACGGGTCCGTAGATAGGTAATAGGATAGGTCTAGGAGACGGCACATCGGAGCCTCGTATGCCAAGGCCGTACCAAACAATTCTCCGAACCACAGGTGCCACCACAGCGAGGAACAGAAGAATACACATGACTCGATACTCACCTCGTCGCCGAGATACTGTATTTCTACCGTAGATTGCCAAGGTTCGAGCAGAATTACGAGCACGAGCACGAGCCCGAGCGACCAACCTCGCAAGCAACTTGCAAGCAAGCAAGCCGGCCAGCAGCCAGCAGCCAGCAGCGGCACTCGGCCGACCAACTTCGCGTGCAGGTTGTGAGAGATCCACATGCACTTCCACTGCTGCAACTGGTGGCGCACAGCGTGCAGGGTATTAATAGACGACGGCGACGGCCACCTGGTAGTGGTGGTAGGGTGGTAGGGTGGTGGCCCACAGCAATCGCCGACGGTGACGAGCACTATCAGAAAAATCACAGCCGCTAGATCTGTCACCGTCGCTGCCACGCCCACCGCGACCCTTCCGCTCGTTCATCAACTATTGTTACCATCGCCTTGTGGTGCCCGCTTTGTATCTTAATATTGTCGTCGCCCAATTCTTACTTCTCACTTTCGTTAGATACTTAATTGTTGTCATCTTCTTTGTGATCTGCAATCTGCGACAAATCTTACATTACTTGCGCCTATCTCCCTAATCGCCAGGAATCCACTCCCAAGCCCATTTTGTGAAACAGACGCGGCCTTCCAGCAGATCCTCCCTACCTTTGGTCAGCGTCCAATTCTTGAGAACCTGGAACCTACACCTCGCTCTTATTCTATCCTCACCTGCTCTGCCAGCCAGAGTCGTTCAGCTCATTGTCCGATGCTCTAACCTCGCTGCCAGCCCTCCTACCATGCGCATCTAGATATCGGCTTACTTGCGGCCATGCAAGGCCCAATGTTGACAATGTCCCCGGCATTCGATGATAATGCCGCATTCCCTCGTTCGCATTCCTCTCCCAATATACCCGACCTGGTCAATTTCGATTACAAACAAACAGCATCGCGGCAGGATGACGAGCTTCCCAGGTCTGCAAGTTTCACCAGCCTTCCAGTCCTCAATCCTCAATACAGCTCCGAGAAGCAACTACAAGAATATGTGACGGCGGATGTGACGGCCGAGCCATCAAGCGATTTGCAGACGGGGCAGCCTCGCGATGGGAAGTCGGGAAACAAGTTGCAGAAAGAAGACCGGCCGAAGCTCGAAAGGATCGGGAGAAGGAAGTCTTTGGTCGCACGACCAAAGTCATGGATCCAAAGGGTCAAGGGCTCCCCAGAGCGGCGGAGTTCGTCGGATGCGTTCGATACAACACCAGCTGATGCCCCTCCTGTACCTTCAATTTCCAAGGCTATACGAGACAACAAAACGAAGACTGTATCAGAGTCGTTTGCAACATTTGCCCGAAAGTCGTGGATGACAAGCTCAAGATCACCTTCTCCAAATCGAAATATTGGAAAGACTACAGACCACGATGGACTATCTATGGTGGAATCGAAGATGACGGGAAGTCCGATTGCGTCTGCCAGTCAGTCTGTAGTGCCCCAAACGAAGCTAGATGTTCCTCAACCAAAGCTATCCGATAGTCCGACGAAGTCAAAGAGATTCTCTACAACCCCACAGAAGCTCAAATCCCGACCACAAAGCGTCCTCATGAATTTCACAACTTTCAAATCCGCGAACTCATCGACGAGCAGCTTACAAGGTAGCTCTGCCGATGAGAGGTCAACCCCAAGAACGTCTACAGATAGAGTTCCTCCTCTGCCGAAGACCTTCTCTACCGAAAAGCTCCAGAACTATGCTGCCGATATCCCTCCTCGCCGGCGAGATGATTTGTGGTCAGCTTTTAGATCTCTGGAAAACGACTACTCTAAATTTCAAGCTAAGAGCTGGTCGCTGAAAACGAACGTCGTTCGAACTTCACTTCTACCCTTCCTACGGAATCATGCCTCGCATCCTTCAAACAAGAATCTTCGTCCTGAAGACCTCGACCGTCGAATAACAATACTGAACAAATGGTGGACGGGACTATTGGAGGTGCTTGATGGAAGGCAGAATCAGACTGTCAGTGGTGTAGATCGACCGATCTTGCTAGAGGCATGCTATGCGATCATGACGAGACCTGAATGGAGGCTTGCACCGTCACATTTTGCTCCCCTAGTTGAGCGCTCTCCAAACAGATCCCCCGAACGACGTCCGCCTATTGCGAGGAAAAAATCATCTGGCTCCTTTAGCTCTTCAGCCTCGCAATTTATGACCGAATCAGTCTACCACAATACTCGAAACCTGTTTATTCAGAATCTACTATCTCAAATAAATTTTGCAGTAGAAAAGATGTCATTGAGACACGCACCAGCAAGTCTCGTGACGTTCTGTGGAAAGGCAGCGGCATATGCATTTTTCTTTGTCCCAGGAGTAGCTGAAATAATGGTTAAAATATGGAAATTACAAGCGGAAGTTCTACGACGAGTTGCCGACGAGCTCGGTATGCCGAGGCGTCCCAACAAAGTCGATCAAGACGAAGTTATAGCACCATTTCCCACACATCTCCACGGTCTTGGATGGTCTTCGGTGAAGCAAATGTCGAATCGGCTCAGACAAGATCCGCATTTGGCAATTCTGGCGGCAAAGATAAAATGGTATGGTCCTTGGGTTGCTCGATGGTGTGGGCGAGATAGCGATCTATTCTTCGTGTTTGCAAAGCATTATCATATCCTGGCCGAGGAATTTCTGCCAACAGAGCTCCCTCTTACAGACAAAGCTCGAGCTCCTGGTATGTTTTGATGACCATGCTGATTGGTCAATGCTAACGTTGTCAGGCTTCATCCTCGTTCAAGCACAACTTCTGACTGCCCTCGATGCAACTATCCATCGACAGCCTGCAGCAGAGCCGCCCCCAATCACATTTGATGATGTTCTCGCAGGAGCCGATGCCACTGCAGCTGCCCTTCCATTGCCCTCGAACAACTCTGCGAGGCCCATGGCAGAGAACCGTTTGATTATGTTGCTACGAGATTTTATCTCCGAGCGCCCATCAGATTATGAGAATGCGAGGATGACCTTTGCTGAAACATTCGGAAAAATGATGCAAGCAGGGGCAAAGAGGACGTCGCTATTTGACCATAACGCATGCTTCGTGTTGTGTGATTTCATGGAAGAGGCATTAACGATCTTCGTTCGATTTCACCATGCTCACTGCCATGATACCGATTTCATAGATTGGCATTTCTGGATGGATGTCTGCAAGAAGATGCTTGAGAGCGAAAACAGCATGTCGGAAATTAGGCTCTTTTCTTTTCTATTTAGCTCGTGGAACGTAATTACTAATGATTTAAAACGGAAGGAGGTGTTATGCTTGGAGTGGTTACTGACTGAGGATACATTCGACAAATTCTTCAATCATTGGTGTCCGATGGTTAGAGCATATTACATGCGGCTGTTGTGTTGGCGACTGTGTCGGGATGACGGAGAAACCAGCGATCTTGATACGTAAGTTCCAAACAGCCATAATGGATTACTGTAGCTAACAAATCTTAGCAAAATCTTCTGTGCCGTTTCGACGCGTGTCAAGTCGGTATGGGCTAATTATCTCTTTCTGAAGCAACATGCCGAGAAAGCACGTATCCTTCCACCATCGACAGCACCGTGTCACCCAGCCCCAGGTCGACGACTCCTTATCATTCGAAACGACAACCAGTCTCCAGCTTCCAGTCTGTTTCTTGGCTTCGATGGTATTGTCAATGCAACCTCTTCTCAAGTCACGCCAGGCACTACATCGCCCACAGCTTACAAAAGACACTCCTCACTTTCTTCCTTGAATAAAGTCGATACACCAGAAGGCAGTACTCCTAAGCTCACAAATGACCCCCCAATTGGAGCACCCAACAAGAAGCGCTGGACATTCATGGGCAAGATGCTCCCATCAGCCCTAACAATCAACCAAGATAGCGCCGAACAACCACGCATCTCCAGCCCAACCAAAACTCTCGAAGAGGCTCGTCGTGAAACAGCACTCGCACGTGCCCGCCCTTCACTCCACACCAAATCTTCATCTACCGACTCCGAGACCCCACCCTCAACCTCAACCCACCGAGCTTACTGCTTCAAGTTCTCCCTCGAATGGGCCCAGCATTTCGAGAAGCCTTCCGGGCCACCCCAATCCCACCAATCAAGCGGGAATGGAAGTGCAAGAGGAGGACCTGGCTTTAACATGGGTTCCGAGCGACGCATCTGTCCTCCTCGTCTCCCGGCCTCCGCTCAAGCAATGCTCGGTGCCAAGGTCCCAGGAACCAGCAAGGAGATCTCAGCCAAGGATCCGGGATTGGGCGAGAAGGGTGTGGAGAGGAAGGGGAGAGCCAAGTATGCGGGTCGAGCGTTGGCGGAGTGGGCATTGGTGGTTGGGGAGTGTAATAATTTTGTGGAGAGGAGACGTTCAGAGGGTGTGCCGGGGTTGAAGTGGGTGGAAGTTCCGACGCTTGGGGTGGAGGGGTTCAGGAGGTTTGGCGGCGGTTGAGTGTTGCCAGCGAAACGAGTGCGGTGGAGATCGGAACGAACACCGAAAGGAAACAAACACAAGTACGAAAGCAGAATTGGTGGGATTTCTAGGCATAGGTATCGAGGGAGCATATTTGGCATATTGTCTCTGCATTAGTCAAATACTCCTGTTGGATGGATGGATGGTATATGTCTGTTCGTATTTGATTGGCATAGCATAGCATTGGCGTTTGGGCTGCATTTGTTTTCTCCTCCCTCCATCCCTCCCTTCCTTCCTCCTCTCACCCTTTCCTAGAAATTAAAAAAAGAGGAAAAGAGGTAGAGGGGCAAGGGGCGAGGTGAGAGGGAGAGGTGAATCTCATGATGCATTATTGGGGAAGGGGGAAGGGGGAAAGGGTGCGATTCTGTCTATAGACAGAGACAGAGACAAAGACAGAATATACACGAACACGAATTCAAATCAATGAAAGAAAGATCTCATCTGGTCTCATTTAATCGGGCCTTGCAATTTTCTTCTCTCTTTTTCTTCTTCTTGTTGCTTACTTGTATGTGTTTGTTGTGTGTGTGTTTGTGTGTGTGTGTTTATGTGTGGTGCCAGATGATGTGAATTTAAGTGAATGACTGATTAACTGATTGACTGACTGACTGGCTGAAAATGAGGAGTGGTTTTTGTTTTCTTTTTTTTTTTTTTCTTTTTTTTTTTTTAGATGAGAAAGAGATTTTTGGATGCGAGATTTCTGGAAATTGGCTGGCTGGCTGAGCTGGGTTTTGGTTGGTTAGCGAGTTGGTTTTTACCGTTGAATGTTGAATGCTAAATAATTTGCAAAAAAAAACCGTTACATTTTTTTTTTAAATGTAATTTTTATATAAAACTTTTTTATTGATAGCATTTCACTTTATGCTACTACGTATTCGATTTTATACTTTCATATACTCGACTTTATGCTTTTACGTACTCGACTTTATACTTTTACATACTTTCACTTTATGTTTTTACATACTCGACTTTATGCTTTTATATACTCGATTTAATACTTTTATATTTTATATTTTATATTATTATTTAATAAGTCTGGCAATTAAATTTCAATTATAGCTTTTATACTGCAATAATAATTGTTTTGCTGGAAATTTTACATGGATTTTTGAGCTGTTAACGTTAGAGAAGCTAACAAGATGGAGATTTAAGGTTTACTATATGGCATTAATTTTTATGCTTTAATAATTTGGCAAATTTATGGGCTCGAATACCAATTGTTCTTGTCATTTTGGTATTATTATCTCCGCGCACTCTTTCGATACATATGGGCCAGATTTTCACTCAGCTTTCGTAACGCTAAATAGTATCCTTTCTTAGGCACGAGGTAAAATTACGTGGCCTCTTCGGGGTGGCAATAAAAATGCAGAAAATTTCTCCTATGTGTTTTTGCCAAATGTATACGTTATTCTGTATCCAAAAATTGAGGAATAATAATAAAGTAGTCGATTACTCATCCTTCCAGCTCGCTGCATTTCGCATTTCCAATCGTAGTGCACAGTGAGCATTCAAGAGATTGAACTCGACGTAACAAGTACCGGGTGTTGACTGGTATGTCATATTAATAGATACAAGCTCAAAACTCCTACTTCTGTTCACATCGTAACGATAAGCTTCTGTGCCGACGCGCCGCCAGCCTTGCCCTTATCGACAGCCTCCTGTAGCTTCTCTAGCCCATGTCCCACCACCACCGGCTGCGGCAAGCACTTAAACTTGCCATTCTCCAACGCGGCGGGCAAGAACTTAGTCCAAATCATCTCTCCGACTTCATTGGGAGCAGCCACAGCGGCCGCGTTAATGAACTTAGCGGATAGACCCTGTGGGACCTTGTCAGGGAAAATAGGCATCGCACAGGCAACGAACTTGGTTCCCTCCACCTTGGCAATGACTTCAAAGCAGACGACCTCTGAACCTCTCTGGATGGCAAAGGCACCAGCACACTTCTTGCCTTGTAAGGCGGCAATTAGGTCTGCGGCGATGGTGGCGGAATGGTAGTCAAAGACTTTACTGGCACCGAGAGACTTGCAGTATTCGAAGTTCTTGGGGGACGACGTGGTGAAAACCTCATATCCAGAGGCGACAGCCAGCTGAATGGCGTTGGTACCAACACTCGAGGCGCCCGCCCAAACCAGGAGCGTTTCGCCTTTGGGGCTGGGGTCGAGGCTTGGATAGTCGAGGCCGAGGTATGCCTCCTGATAGAGACCAGCAGCGGCCGAGCAGATGCCTAACGGTAGGACTGACGCCTGCTCAAAGGACACGCTGGCTGGGATTGGGCACGTTACGGCGGCTTTAAGTACGACGTACTCTTGGAAAGCTCCTTCGCGGGCACTGAAACCAGTGGCTACGCCGAACACGCGGTCGCCAGCCTTGAAGTTGTTAACCCCACTCCCGACCTCGACGATGGTGCCGGCCACATCGTCACCACCACAGTATGGGTATTTGAGGAACGAGAAGAGCTGCTCGCCCATGGTCTGGATGAGCCAGTCCATGGGGTTGACGGCAATGGCGGCGGCCTTGACGACGAGCTCGCCGGCGCCCACCGTGGGGTATTCAGCGACGCCGACTTCCATTGGGTGAGCCCTGGCTGTGAGGATCCAGGCAGCCTTGTTGCTGGGAGCCATATTGCTTGGAAAAGAGAGTCAAGGTTGAGTGTGTAGGTAGTGAACGAGTTGATATGGAGTCGATGAGGGATGTAGGATTGCTGTTTCGCAAGTTTCGATAATGAGCGCCTTTTGATATTCATTAAATTGGTAAAGGCGAAATAAAGTTCTTATAGATCGATTGGCTGTTGCTTGTGTAGTCAAGTGGCAGGAGCTTGAAAAACATAGGGAGTTTGGCGGGGTTATTCGCTAGAATCAAACACGCGAACCCCCTATTCTCCGTTATCTCCTAAATCCGTCACATTGTTTTTGCATAAGCTATTCTTTGTCTGAGCCTAGACCAAAGATATTTTAAACACTAATGGGAATAAGGCTAGTTTTCGCTGTGTTTCCGGTACCTGAAATCCTTCCCAGGGGTGTTTTTAAATAACAATCTTGGCAGATTCTGTTGGATTTTTGTTTTTGTGTACCTGCAGTCCCTAGAGTCCAGTCCAGTAGGCGGAGTATTGGCATGGACTTCTTTCCTCAGCGATCTTGAAATCTCGAAGCCGTGGTGTTAGCCGTGTACAGCTCCGTTCTCTATATAATCACGGAGCATATTTGCTCTTCTTAAAACTGCGGAGTTGTGCTAATATGTTCCAATACTACATGGTATTATACCAAGCAGAAGCTACAAGAGATCTTATTGTCTTTCCTTCCTATACCTCACTCCTATAAAAACAGATATACCTCATCTTATATAAATATCGGCGTAGACAAAGGTAAGAGCTTAAATGTTAATAGACCATACGATTTGTAATGCCGTTTATATACGTTTTAATAAATATATATAATTATTTACTACGCACAAGTTCTTATATCATCTACAAATGAAAAAGCTGTTAGATAATGAAGGATAATCGTATGGGAATTAAGCTGTTTGGCGAGAGCGAAGGAGGGGCAGCTAAGCGAGGCATCCCCTTTACATGCAAATTTTCGCTTACTCGCCCTTGAATACCTGTTAAAAAGTCAGGGATTAATGCCCCACTCACAAAACAAGGATCGCGAAGAAAATTTAAATAAGGGGCTTCATACTACAAAGTAATATTATGAATAATTAAGAAAGCATACCCTCACTATTGCCGTTCAACTATAATATTGTCAAGTACTGCGAGCCCGGTAGAGGGATAACCTAAATCGGCTAGACGAGGATTTTTTAAAAGTATAATAATGAAGTGAAAAGGGACGTAGGAAATTATCGGCATTGCGAGAAAATAAGTTACTTCAGTAATATATATTTGGGAGAGAAGTTAAAAATTCTTTGTATCACCTACAACACTACTCAATTCCCCGCTCCAAGAGCAGCATATATCTTACTTTCAATGTCAACCCACATACCTAAGACCTTGCTATCTGCAAAAGGTAGGATTTGTGTGCAAATTATACCAGCAACCCCCTTTTCTCGATCGCACCACCACCATAGGTTCGGCAACCCAGCCCAGAAACCAGTACTGGTCGATCTACCAGTTCCACCCCCATTACTCAGCATCATTGTGAGCCCCCAACCTTGCGGTGGATTTCCAGGAACTGGATAGAGTTCAGGGATGACATTGGTCAAGTCAGGCTTCGCGTCTGGAATTCCTTGCCGAGCGAAATTGGGAAACTCCTTGATTTGGTTGCGAAACATTTCTTCGACGGTTGCTTCAGCCAGGATTCGGGCACCTGTGGTGGGCGAAGTTCCGTTGTTGAGCAGTGTCCCAAGGATCTCTGTGCTGGTAAGCTAAATAACGATGGAGAGTTGAGAGTGGCTCACGGCAATAGTCTCGAGGTTTAGCGAAGATTCCAGCCCCGCCACTATTAAAGCAGGAGGAGATTTCCTCTGCAGATTCCACAACCAGGGGCCGTCGAAGCAAATGATCCCGACCAATCAAAGATCCGTTTGGATGTCGTTGGTTCATGTAGGCCAACTTGCTCTTCATGGACTTTGTAGGAATCATAGAAATATCATTGAGACCTAGAGGCTTGAAAATATTCTCATGAAGATAGTCGTTGAGGGATTTTCCAGTGACTCGCTCGAGGGCAATACCAGCCCAATCTATGTTGATCTGATATAATTGTTAACTAAGATCCGTCTAAGTTGAATATTGACTTACACCGTATTCCCATGCTTCTCCTGGTTGGTTGACTAAGGGTTGAAGCATGTCGTACATACTTCCGGAGAACTCATCATAGCCAATAGGAAAGCTGTAATCTCGGAGCTTCTCATTGAAAAAGGTGTACCCGAATCCGGCTATAAAATCTTAGAACACATTATTATTGAATGGATGCGATCACGTACCAGTATGGGTCAAAAGCATTCGAAAGGTGATTCCCCTTTTCTTCTCTACCAGTGTACCATCGTCTTGCAAAACTTTGACACTTTTCAACTCGGGACATAACTTCTCTATTTGGTTCGAGTCGTCTAAAGCGAGCTTGCCTTGTTCCACGAGCTGCAAACAAGCAATACCAACAACCAACTTCGTACAGGATGCAATCCAATATACATTATCCTGGGTCATTGGCTCATGACTGTCGACGCCACGCTTACCGGCGCAGTGTGCAAAAAGTTCCTTGCCATCTCGACCCACAACTACAACGGTCGCACCCGGGATATCCGACTTTGGGTCCGTGCAGGCGGTATCGACGGTTTGACGCAGTGAGTCAAGTACTGCCGTAGAGAACTGTACCATTGTGAGAATATTTTAGAAATGAGAAGTTGCAGAAGCGAGATATGTGCTTCAGAATGTAGCATAATAGCGACCATTCTTGCAGGTGCTTGTTATTTTGTAACAAGGATTGAATAGACTTCGCAACCAAAAACATTTAGGTCACGACCCAACACTGTCACATGTTTTCCCCTTTGGGAAGCGTAGGCTTTCATTATCAACGGCTCCGAGAGAGACTCGGAGCCGTCTGCATCTGCATGCAGCTCGCTCATACGGAGCCGTCTTACTTACGCCGATCTCTGATGAAATAAGTTAGCGTGCAGGACCCATGCAGAGTCCGGCTGTGGACCCCGCAATACGCCTCAAGACTCCGCCTTATTAAATCCAGTTTTAACATACTAGTTCTTGTTAAGCATGACTACGTGGGGTTTCGCCTTTGAAAATAGCTTCAAGACTAAGAAGAGGGGCTTCCCGAGCTGGGGATATCTTGGAATGTTTTGATGTTCCTCGCTTTCCTCGTCCCCCCTTTTCGGAACGAGATATGATTCGCGAGAAGGCGTGAGATCGAATCCGAGATGATCCTAGCCTGGCTTTCCCCGCATTCCCACCTCCCTTGAACCCCCGCATTCTCACTCCCCCTGATCCCCCGCAAATGCACTCTTACCTCGAAACCCGCTCTCTATTATTCTGGGGGTCAGAATTGGCGCCATTCTCCCATTCTTCAACAACTCACTATGGTGACACGAGTATTGCAAGAACCTCTACAGACGTGGGAGGATTCAGCTGTCGATCGAGCACTTTGGGGAGATCAGTCTCTTCCGGGAGTGGTATCAAAGTCGGGTCGAAAGCAACATCGAAGCTGCGATCAGTGCAGAAAAGGCAAGAAAGGGTGCGATGCTGTGATTCTGAAAGATTTTGGAAATGATTTGGCCAACAACAATGTAGAAGGTAGTTGGGGAAGAGGTATGTTAGATTTCCGCTCAGATTGCTCCTGTGGGCCTTCTAACATTGTCCAGGAACGTTTCCACTAGGCCCATGCTCGAATTGCACAAAGACCGGCAAGGATTGTACCTTCGTATGGCTTCTCTCGCAAAACAGAGAACGTATTCGACGAACGAACAATGAACCAGGTTTATCTTCAAAGCGCATGAAGCTGCGAGCATCCGAAACCCAGTCGGATATTTCGAGTTTGAATAGCCTACCATCAGATAGTTCCCGAGAACGCTTGAGCCATTTTCCCGCATCGCCCTCATCTCCCAAAAGGCAACGACGCGGAGGCAGCGGACAGAGCGGACACTCTTCTGTTGGCAGTCTTGAACAATCGGCCAGGCCGCCTGTTCCACAATGGGGTTTCGATGACATCTCGGAAGGAGATAGTGTGTTTGAAAGTGCTGAAACTCCTAGCAGCATATCGCAGTCTTCGAAGAGAAGAACTTCTTATGGAGAAGAAACCAGCCAACCACCTCCGTTCTCAAACATCGTCTGGAGCGAACCCCTAAACATCGAGCCGTTCGGTGATCGAATCTCAGGAGGGAAAAAGAACTTAATGGGGTGCTCTTCTTCCGCTGCCTCTGGCACTTCTCGTTTTGGAAAAAAGCAAACTGATACCGCAAGACAAACGAAACGACCAAGACGCACACCAGTCGATATCTCTCCATTCTCAATGCCGGAAAACTTGTCAACTTTCACCAACAAGAGTCTCATGACTGAGAATTTGATGAAATTGTACCATGACAGCATAGAGAATGCACTATCATGTTGGCTAACGGAAAGAACGTGCCCTTACGGCAACCGAGCATTAACTTCAAAGGGGGCTAGCTCAATCGACCCATCGATGCTTCGCGAATGGGGTCCTGACTGGTCCAACAGAATATATAGGCAGGTCATCAATCTTGATCGGAAGTTTGCTGTCATTCAGGACAGACCGCTGAGCAGATCTGAAGAGAAGGCAGCATCCAATGCACTCAACCTTGCAATCATGGCATTTGCAACGCAGTGGGCTCAGTCAAGCGAGCGGAGCCGAGCAAAGTTTCAGCCCGTGGATATTAACGAGGCCCCATGGGAACGATCCAACGATTCCATCGACGACGACGCGGATGACTTTATACCCCCAGCAATGGAGTTTGATAGAATCATTCAAGAGACTCTTTGGGCTCAAGCAAGGCGTGCAATACAAAATGCAACACATATAGAATCATTTCGGGTTGTTTTTGCTCACATCATTTTTGCTCTTACTCAGAGACCACTGAATATTGACCCAAATTTCCTATCACCGGGGCCAAAAGCCAGGAAAGCATCTTCGAAAGGTTTATATACTACTTTGGGTCCAGAGAGCGAGAATAATGAACAGAGCGATTCCGCGTCGGAGGACACGGACCGGGAAGAGCATAGCAGACTCATTGGGAAGATCGAAGATGTTATTGACCAGGATGGACCGCCTGTTTTCCTAGAACAAGGGCTTCGCCATATACACACTCTCCGATGCAAAGTGGAGGATGTAAAAGTACAACGCTGGAAATCCAAGGACGAAAGCGGAAGGATAAACCCAAGAGTTAACTCCACTTCTACACAACTTACCCCGGAAGACAGTAAGACAGTGGACCTGCTTTATTGGCTCGGCGTCATGTTCGATACCCTCTCAGCTGCAATGCATAAGCGCCCATTGGTCGTATCGGACGAAGACAGCGATATACATCTTGAAGATCCTCCCAATCCAAATTATCTACGCCGGCCTAGCCTTAATCATGAAGACTGTCAAGTTCCGTCGACAGCACAACATGTTCCGGATGGCTTTGACTTAATGTCAGCAAATACTTCAAAACTCTGGAGCTCCTTTTTCTTCCAAGACCAAGCTCTTCGCAATACCGCCCCACCAATTCGCTGGCCATGTTCCTACCAATCTGCTGCGACTGCGCTCGCTGATGCCGCTCCCATTAAAGTTCTTCTTTTCCGCAAAGTTACACGAATACAAACCTTGGTATCACGACGTATCCACGGAGAGCCATTAGAAGGGGCCATAAAAGACGCCCTCAAGGTACATCAATACTGGAATGCGTTGTATGGCCCTTTCATGCTCGATTGCGTCGCTCATCACGACCAACTCCCTGCTCGAATTCAGTCTTGGTATATCTGCCTCACAGGACACTGGCACCTTGCAGTACTTCTGCTCGCCGATATCATCCACTTTATCGATACCGATGGCCAGTTAGGTCTCGAATCTCTTCGTCGCCGGCGCGAATCATGTGGCTTGGTCACTGCTCTGCGCCGACGCACCTCATATGCTGTTGCCGATTTGGCAAGATGTTCCTGCCCAAGGGAAGATGCATCTTTCCCTGACGGGGGCGAATTTCATTTTGCAGTGAATCAGGGAGCTCTCCTTACCGAGCCATGGACCCAGGTCTTGATTCGTTTGTTTGCTAAAGCTGGAGCATTGCTGCTGGCAGATGCAGCAATATCTGAATATAGGGACGACCCCGAAAAGTCCTGTAACCAGGCCTTGGAGCGTAGTGAATCATGTGTTGAAGCTTTGTGGTACTTGGGCAGAAAGTCTGATATGGCATTCCTTGCCGCCAAAGTTTTAGCAGAGGCTTTGAAAGACACTAAGGAGAAGATGATCACAGTGGAAATGTCTCACAATTCAGAAGAATGGCTTGAACCTGGGTTCTCAGTGGACGGTGACTTCTCTTTTTCTGAACTGTCAGCAAAGACTGACGGTTTTGCTCAAACTATTGAAGATGCTGAGTTTGGATTTTTGGAGAAAGACACAATGCAGAATTCGTATGTCGGTTTGATGGGTGTTAATGATTTCGAGTCATTTATATGACGACTCAGTTGTCTGCTTGTAGGCTATAAAATTGTATTGCTGGAGTATGCGGATGCAGTTTAGGTCAAAAAGGATTCATTTCTCCTTTCATAAGGAGCGGCAAGGCTTCAATATCAAATGTTTACATCCCTGCTCTGGGACCACTCTTTGCACAGGTTTTTGGTTCATCGTAAGCACAGTATTCCAATCCGTAGATTTTCATGATGCGATTTTGCTCCACGATGCTTGCAAAGATGATTCGGCTCCGCTTCTCACGAGGTTAGGGCGGTTCCGGACATGAATTGAATGCGGCACCGAAAACAAGGCTTAGGAAAGCATTTTGAGTAAGATACAGCTCGGATCAATTCGGATTCCCACAGCTGACATGACACAATGATAATTTGCTTGCAAAAATGCGGGGTCAACGTTACTAGTGGCGGCTCCGGCCTTCAATGCCGCAGTCGGGTCCTGGTGTCTATTTGCGGCTCCGTGAAGATGAACTGCGGGGTCGGTGGTAAGGCTAGAAAGCGGATTGGATTGATCCAAAATATCTCTATGCCAGATGAAGGAAGTGCTTATAAAGGAGAAAGCTCATAATTGACCAGAGCCTTTACATCTTAAGTACTCAACACATGTTTTCTGTCGTGATTCAATCAACAAAACAAAGTATCATTTCATCCTTTGGCAGTCAAGCCAAACAATCATCAATCAATATGGGATCCATCGATAGGGGCATGAAAACTGACCTGACACAATACTCCCATCGTCGTAGCAAGGTCGGACCTTACGCCGATGATTTGGACGTCGATGCTATTATCGTAGGAGGAGGTTTCGGTAAGTTAATCCAGCACAACTTCCATGGCGCCCAAGAACTTAAATAAATTCTCAGGTGGCGTCTTCTGTCTCAAAACTCTCCGAGATCATGGCTTTCGGGCTGTAATCTATGAAGCTGGCACCGATCTCGGCGGAACTTGGCGCTGGAATCGTTATCCCGGCGCTCGAGTTGACTCTGAAGTGCCTGAGTATCAGTTCTCTTGGCCAGAAGTCTACAAAGATTGGACGTGGACTACCAACTACCCAAATTATGAAGAGCTCCGAGCTTACTTTGATCATGTCGACAAGGTTCTCAATATCAAGAAGGATTGCTCGTTCGAAACGGTCGTGACTGGTGCTCAATTTAAACCTTCTGAAGGGAAGTGGCATATCAAGACTGAGGATGGACGTTTGGCAAAGGCCAAGTACTTCATTGTCGCTGCTGGATTTGTACGTATTGCTGAGACTTTCAATGCTGTACTTCGACTTATATCTCTAGGCATCCAAACGCTACATCCCTCCGTTCAAGGGCCTCGAGAAGTTCAAGGGGGTCGTCCATCACTCTTCATTCTGGCCCGAAGAAGGTGTTGACGTCAAAGGAAAGCGATGCGCTGTTATTGGCACAGGCGCTTCTGGAGTCCAAATTGCCCAGGAATGGGGCCCCGAAGTTGGCGAGATGAAAGTGTACCAACGGACTCCCAATCTGGCGGTTCCTATGCAAAAGCGCATGCTCACCCCGGAAGAGCAGAATCTCGGAAAACAGTGGTACTACCGCCTTTACGAATACCGCGAAAAGTGCTTCGGTGGATTCCTCTACACTATGTATGAGAGGAATACATTTGATGATTCCCCAGAAGAGCGCGATGCATTTTACCATAAGTTGTGGGACTACGGAGGATTCCGCTTCTGGCTTGGTAACTACAAGGACATGTTGATCAACGCCGATGCCAACCAGGAAGCATACAATTTCTGGGCCAAGAATGTACGAAATCGAATTGGCGACCCCAGGAAGCGGGATATCTTGGCACCACTGAAGATGCCGCACTTCTTCGGCGTGAAGAGGCCCTGTCTAGAACAAAACTACTACGAGGTATTCAACAGGCCCAATGTTGATGTCATTGATATCAAGAACAACTCCATCGCCGAGTTTACCGAAACAGGCATCACACTCGAGGATGGCAGCCACGAAGAATTCGATGTCATCGCCATAGCCACAGGTTTTGTCAGACTCCCAAACATCCTAAAATTTGCACTGCAGCTAACATTCAAGATAGGACATTACAACCGGTGGTATGACCCACATGGGCCTCCAAAGCATCAGCGACACCAATCTCCAAGATGAATGGAAGGCTGCCGCGAACACCTATCTTGGCATGACGGTGTCCGGATACCCGAATATGTTCCATCTCTATGGTCCACACGGCCCAACACTTCTCTCAAATGGTCCAAGTACCGTTGAAGTTCAGGGCCGCTGGATCATTGACTGCATCCGCAAGATGGAACAACAAAACATCAAGTACATCAATCCAACAGCGGAGGCCACTAAGGCGTGGAAGAAGCGAATCAATGACCTCAGCAATGCGAGTTTGTTTCCTACAACGAAGTCAACGTACATGGGTGGAAGTATGCCTGGGAAAGCATTTGAGCAAGTCAACTATGCAGGTGGGATCCCGAACTATGTTGTCGAAGTTCGGGAGGCTTTGGATGGGTGGACTGGTTTTGACCTTGTGAAGGCATAGAATGCCATTTCAAGCTATGGTAATAGATAGCGCTTTGAGAAAGCTTGTCTGTATTTGCAACATCAAAACTTGCAAAGTTTCGTACCTACTCAATAAATCGAATGAGGTCTCAGTCTTGTCTAACATCCTCTTCGCTCCCACCGTGCCAGTCTCGAGCTTCGCCTTGTGAGTAGTAAAACCCATTCCATCATCTCCTTTTCCTATCTCAAAGACTTCTTCTATTTCTTGTTAGGCCTCTCTGACGACTCTCACGAAGGGGTGTTGTTCTTGCGTCAATCCAAAGAACTTGAAAGTTTTGATTTCGAAGCTGGTCGAGAAAGACCAAAATGATGGTTGAAGCAAGCTTGCCGAATAAAAAGGACTGCAACCTAAAGCGACTGTGTCGCTGTCCCGTCTAGGCAGATGCGCCAGCTCTAGCCTTTGAGCATATCACCTCAACAGATCCTACACTATTACAGCTTCAACTCTCCTGGCTATTTCAATCCATAGTTCTATCAGCAGTCGAGTGGAAAGAATAGCAGAAGACCACTGCAAGCCAGATGGGTGGATAAGCCTGTGGCATTCTGCAGACAATATAACGCCCAGTTGCCCGTGACTCCTTAGATGCCTACATAAGCTGCAATGTCCTTCTTTCAAACTTCGTGCTGCTCTCCTCTATAACTTCAAGTTTTAATGTACTTGTACCTCCGAGATAACTGAAACTGGCTTGGTGGCATCGACAAAATAAAGGCAAATGCACATAACTTTGTAGCAATGAAGATGCACCCGGAGATAGACCTGGCAAACAACTCCCGTGATATTAATACTAATTAATGTTACTTTTTGCTAACATCAACACAAATTCAAAGGGTTTCATTAAACTCACCTTTAATGTAATGCTTCCTTACTAATAGCAAGATTTCTAATAAAGCTAATTTTAATTTGCTCTTTTATATAATTTTATGCACATATGCTTTTATTATATTCAAGCTTTAGTATGTCACTTCGCCTAACCTCGATTAAGCCCCTAATATTCACCACCCTCAAGCTTTAGCAACCTCGTTCGCTTAATCTCGACTAAGCCCCTAATAACCTCTTATCCCAAAGATCAGCGAAATAGCTGGAACGCGTATGTATGAGAGTATTGAACTTCAGCGGAAGCTTGGAAAGATGTCAAAAGATCAGCGAAAAGGCTATAACGCGCCGTCGTAGGAGTGTTGATATCAGCGAAAAGGCAAGCTGAAACGCGTCTTTGTAAAGGTATTGAACTTCAGCGAAAAGGTGCCAAAAGATCGGCGAAAAAGGCAGTAATGTGTAATCGTAAGAGTATTGAACTTCAGCGGAGAGGTGTCAAGGACCAGCGGAAAGGTAGTAATGTGTAGTTGTAAGGGTATTGAAATTCAGCTGCAGTGGAAAGGTGTCAAAAGATTGGTAAAAAGGGCAGTAATGTGTAATTGTAGGAGTGTTGAACTTCAGCCGCAGTAAAAAGGTGTTATAAGATCGGTGAAAAGGGCAATAACTCGACGCGTATATATGGCAGTATTGATCTTTAGCGAAAAGATGTTAAAGGGTTAGCGAAAAGGCGGTAAAGCATAGTTGTGGAAGTATTAATATTAGTGAAAAATCGTTGAAAGATTAGCGTAAAAGTATTAGAAGATGAGCGGAATTGTAAAACGTATTTGTAAAAAGTTAATATTAATAAAAAAGTTGTTAAAAAGTTAATGAAAAAGTAATAGTTCGTGTTTGTAAAAGTGTTAATATTAGTGAAAAGTCGTTGAAAGACTATGGAAAGGTTAATGGAAAGGGTATTTAAAGATGAGCGGGATAGTAAAGCGTATTTGTAAGAAGTTGGTATTAATGGAAAAGTGTTAAAAAACCAGCAAAAAGGGTACTAAAAGATGCGCGGAAAAAGTATCAAAAGATAAGCGGTATAGTAAAGCGTATTTGTAAAAAATTAGTATTAATAAAAAGATGTTAAAAAATTAGCAAAAAGGTAATATTTTGTATTTTCGAAAGTATCTGCAATAATGTTAATATTAGCAAAAAGGTACTAAAGATAAGTGGAGTAGTAATTAAACATATTTATAAGAAGTTAATATTAGTAAAAAGGTAAGTACGAAGTTAAGTTTATTTGCAAAAGTATAGATATTGTGACGATTCGTCGCATATGCCTAGCTAGCTGCCTCGGGCAGCTAGCCCCTATTCTCGTGTATATAAGACCTCTGCCGGCCGAAGCCTCCATTCGGCACCTTAATATTCTAAGCATTGTTCCCACTTGCTCTCCGCACTGCGAATCGTCACAGATATTAGCAAAAGGGTACTAAAAGATTAGCGAAAAAGTATGAAAAGATTATTGGAAAAGAAAGTCGATATGCAACCAAAACCTCAGCCCAACCCTTTAAGAAAAACATTACCTTAAACCACAATCCCAAACCTTATTTATCCAAACACCTTGAACATCATAACTGATAACCTAACGCCCTTGACGCTGTACTCCACTGCTCCCCCTAATCGTCTCAATCCAAAACTTGAAAATCAATCGAAGATATTTAGAAATTCATCAGCCTTTCCAAAATCACATCCTCATTTTCATTCGCAAAGGAACTATCAAGTGAATTGATTCTAATTCTAATTCTGACGTTAGTAGATCTAGCTTCATGTTCTTGGATGAGAGAGGTTATATGCGCTGCCATGCTCATTATTTTCCATTGTCGGGTTTGACATCGAACTCATTGATTCGAGAACTCGAAAGACAAAGCTGCTGTTGCTGAAGATTTACTCGAGCTGGATAAATTCCACTTCTTCTAACCGACAAGATTAAAGAAAATCGTAAGAAAATAATCAGGTAAGAAATTCGGACATTGGAATTTATTTAGGCCTTACCTGTCGTTTAAAATACGAAAGTAGGAAGAAAGCCGTGGGGATATTTTAAAACGTAAAGGGTTTTCACAATGTAGATATCCATAGGGGACGTGGATGATTTATAGGCGAAGCAAGTTTGATTTCTACCGCTAACACGTGCGACCGTAGTCCTGTATATCGATCCAGCCCAGAAGTAACTCTTCGAGAGTCTTCGGCTTGCTCCAGATAACAAGATCCTGCTGCGTTCCGCGCTGGACAACTTCCGGCAAGTTAAAATGAAGGTCTAGGTTGCGCTCCTCCATCACATACCGACACAATATATCCATATGCATTTTCCAAATGTCAATGCTGAAAGAGGACGCCGGACGATCTTCGAAAGTGAGGACCTCAATTCGTTCCACGCCGGGGAAACGCTCCAGGAGCCACACCTTTTTCTTGATGTGCATACAGGAATTCACATCGAGACAGATTGTCTTCAGATGCTTGGCCCAACCCTGTTCTTTGATGTGATCCCAAAACCAACCATCGTAGACATCGAACTCGCAGTTCCACTTGCTCGGGCTGGAGATGAAGTACAATTTGTCTTTGGGCCCGAATCTCAGTTGACCATGATCCCACTTCTTTATTGGATGGCCCTCGTCTCGTTTTTTGAAGGATTCATTTCGGTTCTCCGGAGTAGCCATCGGTAAAGTCTGAGGGAACTCTGAGATGTATATCTGTCGGGACTCGGAGCACGCTCGGAGGAGGGTAGTTGTGCGCGTTGGCTCCGCCATGGACACGTGTGGCTCGGGGTGGATTTCGAAGAAGAATTTGTGCGTAGAGATTTCCTCCATGTGGGTAATGAGGGGAAAAGTGGT
The DNA here is from genome assembly GCA_009613015.1 of Mollisiaceae sp. DMI_Dod_QoI. NCBI lineage: Eukaryota > Fungi > Ascomycota > Leotiomycetes > Helotiales > Mollisiaceae > Mollisiaceae sp. DMI_Dod_QoI. The sequence continues at coordinate 141,504 of VXCB01000077.1, forward strand.
TGAAGGTGGGAGAGCGAACTGCCAAATCTCGCGGCGAAGCTCGAAGGGTAGGCGCGGAAAGGGGTGAAAGCCATGAGCGTCGGCTCCGGACAGAATGCCGGGTTCTGAATTGTCTCGAGCTTTGAGAGTCAAGCAGGAAGACATCAAAGCCTTGAGTGTGGTATTCTCCAAGCATTCAGGACGCGTAAGACTGGTTTGCTCTGCTAGAGAGTCATCTGAGGAGGTCGCTACAGCTTCGCTGGGTTTAGGTGCTGCCAGATCGGAAGGTTCAGGGGTTGCATGACTTGGAAAAACCTCGTCAGCTTCTTCATCCTGCAAAGTAGGCGTCGCCATGATTGTTCAACGGGTATTGAAGATTCATTGTACTCTTTCAAAGATGAAGCAAAGAGAATGGAGATAGTGTGTAGCGAAACCCCGCTAGTGAGTAGTAAGGCCGATGTTGAACCATCTATCGAATAGTAGGTTCAGGACAATGTCAATCCATTATAGGAGCTATGACCAGGACGAGAATAACAAAAGCACCCAGCCAGAGATGTTCCAAGAACTGGCCTAGATATCTCGCGTCGTGCGCCGCGACCGCCAGGCTCAAGAAATATCCTGCATGGCTTCAAAATAGTGTAGTGAGAGTCATCAAGCTCCTTCCTCACTAAAAAAACAGCTCGATAAGTGGAAAGACAAATGGTATCAGTGGATAGTTCCATGTTACTTCAAATCATTAGCCGGATTTCAGGAACAGCAAGCTTCTTGTCATTGTTGTCTCTGTATTTTGAAAGCTCATTCTCAGCATTCCGCAACTGAGCATTCATTGCATCCTTGATGGAGGTTGCGCCTTCCGCATTTCCATTATCAATGACATCCTGGAATCTGTCCCACATGACACCTTTCAGCTCTTTCAAGGCAGGCAACCTTTGGCACAAAAATGGTATATATTCCCAGTCCTTCCCCCTGACAATGAGTGAAGTGATCGGGATGGCAAGTCTTTCAATCTGCCCCCACCAAGTCTGAAGTCGATAGTTTCCCTTGAGAGCTTGGTGGAATCGGCGATTATGTATGAGGTCCGAGAAGTTCGACAAGTGCAGCACTTCCTCTCTCGAGATGTAGAGCCTTCCAACCCCTGTCAACTCATATGGTAAGGCGATGGGAAAAATTTCCAAGTACAGTCTCCTTGATTCTTTGCACACCCGGAGCAGTGAGAGTGCCCTTTGCTCATTCATTCTACTTTCAACCCGTCGACATTGCTGGGATGGTTTGCGTGTAACCAGGGTCGTTGTGCCGTCCACTGTCATAAAAAATACCAAGTAGAAGCCGAATGCGGGGTCTGACACAAGGATGTGAGCCGTGACTCGGACAACACTTGGTGGAGGCAGCGCATGTCGGTAGATTTTCAAGCGAAGCTCTGTGGGGAGTTCCGGGAACAGTTTGAAGGACTCGGTCTGTTCGTGGTCGGCAGCTGGAAAACTAAAGCACTCGAGCCCTTCAACTAGTAGAGAAGCGATATCGTTGACAGCCATAGTGGATGTTTCGTATGCTAAGCTGAGAAGTTGAATGTCGATGAGGTCCTGAAAAAGCTGGGACTCGGAAGGCTCGGGTCGGACCTTATTGTGTTGCGGTCAAGGGAGGATTCACGGCCCGATGTTTGATGATGAGGAGCCCAGGAAGGCAGCGAGAGGCTGCATGTAGCTGATGAAGCTGATGAATGATATGATGAATGGCTGCCTGGCTACCAGCTTAGGTAGCCACACAAGTGGGGTTTGTGCTCGTTTCGTTCCAGGCTTCGAAGTAACCTCACTTCCCCGATGGGTTCTTGCATTCATCCGGGCGGCAGCGGCAGCATGATTCATTTGTGCAACGGTCGCACAATGTCAGCCTTGTTAATAGACCTCTCCTTCTCGCGTGGATGGTCAGCCTCGGCAGCTTGGTGGCGTCCAGGGGGCTTGCTTCCAGTCCGAGAATAGTGTGCCCAGACGCGGGAACATCGAAGTTTGTTCGTCTTGTACAGTCCCGCGCGCGAGGCTCGAGGCTCAAGTCTCAACACTTGAAACGACATCGACTGTATTGCAGAATGTTCGCAGCGATACACTGTGCTTCGACGACAAATATCACAGTCAAGGCACACCGGCTGCCCAGGCTGTTGCTTGAGCTTCTTCACTGAAACGCCAGCGAGGGGTAGCTGGACGGACCTGAGCGCTTCTCGGCTGGCTCTCTCCCTTGCGAATTGCTTCTCTCGTCGGGTCGTGGCGTCGCATGGCTTCCTCGCATTCGACACAATGTTTTGCGCAGCATGCAGGCTTTGCTATCTTTGACTCTTCGGGGTCCTCGAGTCTGGGGCTTGTTGGACGCGGGGCGGTCGGCATCGGGAGCGAGGCATGAAGAAGGATGAATCCGGCCCCCATCTGCAAAAGATATGACCAATAACGGTGACTCGAGGGTCGAATCCTGATGCGGCCGCGGAGGGGCAGAGGCCATCAAGGGAAGATGGTGAGCAAAGGCTGAGAGATTGCGTGTTGGCAGCAGCCGCAGCATCAGCACAAATCGATCCTTCTGCAGGACAAGTCTCGTGCTGGGCGGCAGGGCGGGCTTCGAGCCTTCGATGCCAGCCTTATGAAGGAGGAGTTGTGGTTATAAAGAATGGAGCTGCGCATCAGGACCTGGACCTGGACCTGGACCTGCAAAGAATCCAAAAGCATGCCCCGCAAGACGACGCTGTCGAAGTCAGCAGCGAACAATCATGTACCGACGCTCCAAGAGAGCTTTCCTCTCTCCTGAAGACGCACATGAGATCCGAGCAAACATGGCGGAGGTCAGGCACAGCTCTGGCCGCCAAACTTCCGGCGACGATTTAGGTCCTGAAGTATTATGGTTTATGAAAAGGTACGGATACGCACATGCCTATTTGTTCTTTCTGGTGGTGGTTTGCCTTGGCCCTTGGTTCTCATGGTGCCTGCCCCAGACCCAAAGCTTTGTCATCGCTCCCTCGCTCCCACCCAAGTTTCAGCACACCCAAACCACCCTCTCCCTTCACCCCCCAGAGCAAACTCTATTTTCGTCCCTTTATGAACAACTCCTTTCTCCCTTCCCTTCCTTTCCTCCTTCCTAATCTTCGTCGGCCATCGCATCTTGCTTCTTGTTTCTTGTTTCTTTCGCTCATCAAACCCTTCAGGGGCCCCTTTTCCTCTTTCAATGTTCCGTCCATGCGGCTTTGCTGAAATGGGCCAAAGTCCCTGGTCAGCCTTGCACTACGGGCCGTGCAGCAGACGATTTTCTCCTAGCCGCTGTGCCAGACCATCTTAATTTCCACATGCATCCGCCCAAGCTTTTGGCGTAGATTCGAATCTCATGCCCCCTTCTGGGGCATTAGGAGGCCCAGATACGGGATGCGACGGCTGATCAGGGACTCCCAAGACGGAGACTCTGGTCGTCTCCAAACGGCGGGATGAGATAAACTAAACATACTGACGCAATGTAGTGCAACACCCAGATCTCTTCCTCCTTTCGCCGCAACACCACTCACCAGTTCCACGATCCAGCAGGACCCTCGGTGCATCGGCAGGTTGGAGGGCGACTTTCTTGGGTTGCAGCAGGCAAAGCTTCGGAGATACAGTGAGCAGGACGTTAAAACACGATACGCACGCGCCTCCGTCGCCTCTGCTGCTCAGAGGCACAAATCGGTCGCCTCATACCCGATATATTCGCCCAGCTCCCTTCACGCAGGCTTCTCAAACCTACCGCCCTTCCTGCCTTACGGAGTCTCGCAGAACATGGACCCTCCTCGAATCTATCCTCGACCCAAATCGTCTTCGAGCAGTAGTATCACTTCACGTTCGAGCTTTGAATCTCGATTCGAGTCACGGCAGAAAAGCCCCCTGAGTATTAGTTCTTCAATAGACTACGATTCAAGTCGCACAAGTTTGGATTCTACCTACTCCGACACAAGCAAAGATGGTTTTCTCGTCTCTCGACCTCCAATCACCCCTACAGCATTTCCACCGGGAAAGCGAATGGTCACAGAACCTGTTGTGCCAGTGTACGCGAGATATGGCGCTGGAGGGGATGGCAGACGGCAGACGCAGACATTAATGACTCCACAAAAGCTCGCCAATAAGAAACCAACCTTATCAACGTATGGAATGCAGTATACACCAAGGACACGAGGCGAAGGATTCAAGAAATTACCCGAGGAAATCTTGCTTGTCATACTAGCTGAGTTGAAGAAGCTTCATCTTGATGTCGGAAGTCTAAGTTGTTCCACTTGTTGGATGCGTGATTCGATCAATTTGGGTTTGAGCTGCAAAAAGTGGTGGGGTGCTGCAAGAAGTGCATTATACGAGGATATACAACTTATCGGATGCGATTCGATACTTCATACAAAGAAGAAGTTCAAGATAAAATATGGAACGAGATTGACCTTGTTAAGGCGCACACTGCGGTGTCGACCAGATCTCGCGGAGTACGTCAAGTCTTTGAAAGTTCCAGCCATGCCGGACGCCGCCAAAAGCAAGAAGGAACAAGATGAATATCTCGAACTTGTGGCTTCGCTAGTCATGGCATGTCCCAATTTGGAACGATTACCCGGCCTGTACCCGACCTACAATCATGAATTCTCGCGATTGGATCATGCATTGTCAACGAGGAAGAAGCTTTTGGAAAAAGTCTGGATTATTAATGCAAGTCCCTTCCAACGTCAACATCAGTACCAGGTATCAAAGGACTCGGACCATCTCACCCCCGTATTGTCGCCTGCCCAATTACTCCCCGAACAATACACGGCCTTTTTAACACATCATTCCGACTGGGCTCATCTCCAAACTCTATTTCTGCATTGCAATCCCGGTGGCACAATCGACTCGGCCTTGTTCGTCGACATCTTCTATTCGCTGCCATCGTTGGAGCATTTGCATGTGTCTAACTTTTCTGCGCCGTCCTTCAATGATACCACTCTGCTCTCGTTGCCATCTTTAAGGTCGCTGAGGCTTGACAATCTACCAGGCGTATCAGCTTCCGGGCTATCAAATTATGCATCTCCAGCGAGGACCGACTCACTTACTTCGCTGTCACTGATTGCAATCCCGCTCCTCTCACTGCCTGTTCTGACTCGACTCTTTTCTCATATGAAATCCTTGACACATTTCACGATCTCTCAGGCCCCTTCACCCTCACTCCCGATTGGTATTGACATCTACCTCCATCCATATCTAGCATCTTCAACATTGCAATATCTTCACTGGGAATTCACCAATTCAGACGACGATGAAGCCACACAAATCCTAGCAAAATCCATCCTATTTCAAGGCTTTCCATCTTTGAGAACGGTACGAGCGCCGACCGACCAGAACGGCATCTTACAAGGGCTTTGTAAGCCGAAGGAGCGAATTGAGCTGCCTGGTGATCGATACCGCAACCTTGGGATGTCAGGTCATGCTGGATTGAACCAATCCCAGAGCCTCCCAAATCTGTCTCCCACAAGGTCAACCTTTTCGGGGCATGGCCATTCCAATTCTGTCAACTCTAGTCTTACCAAATCGCCTACTCGCTCCGCTTTCTCCTTGAACTCCGACCACCTGTCTAATAATTCAGATGACCTAGGCTCACGAGAGAAAGGCATGAATCTCGTTATAGCGAGAAGGATGGCTCAGCAACGAATCGATACTGCCATGACACAACCTAAATTCCACATCATCATCTGGGATGAGAATGGAGAGTTTTTCGAAAGATTTGCCGTTGGTGGATTCATTGGTTCCATTCAAAGCCAGATCACCTACAGCCTGAAGCCCGATATCGATGGTCTAGATGAATGCATTGTCAACATTGAAGGAACAGGAGGATTGCTTGATGGAGGTGATGAGGTCATCAACAGAGATGGCTGTACTGGGAGCTGGAACCTCGATGCTGGCACGAGGGCTAAAGGTGCCGTGAAAGGAAAGGAGAGGTGGTGGCATACAGAAAGAGGAAGATGGCAAGATATACCCCTGCAGAAGTATTTTTGAGTCTGCGGTATGAATATTGAGGAATTTGTAAGGCATTGAACCTGGAGGCTGAAGCGTTCATATTTATCAAAAAGGAGCTTTTATCCTCAGATCTTTTCAAGTATGGTATACATCTAAGCAGATTGTAGACTACATCTCCGTCCAATTTCAAGAAAACGTTAGTGGAGTCTCAACGTTATGCCTGTTCACAACTATCTATGCGTCTTCTTCCTTTCTACTTGTATTTGTCTAGGTTGCGGATCTCCTTACTATATATCTCTTTTAGATACCCATCACTTCCTCCTATTTGTCAACAAATATTAGGGATAAGAAGTCAATGTTCTATCCCCTAAGTTATATATACGCTCAGCATCTACCATTCATCTCGGCTATATAATTATCCACCTTCTCATTGTCTATAAAGCTTTGAGAGTCTTTCCACGTGAATATCTCGTTTACTAGCGGCTTTGTCCACAGACAATCTCTATTTAAGGTTGCTCACAACACGATCTCTCGATCTCTTTCTTAACCTCAACAACCTTCATTTCTCGACGTACCTTCCCACCTCCCAACCAGCATCACAAAGTCTGTCCCCATTCCAGTCGCTCTCATGCTCCATGGGTGCTAACCTCTTTCCAGACATTCGCAAGTTTGCACCGAACATCGCGCCTGGACCTTCCCCACGCTACAGAGTCTGTCTCCCCTCCCATTACTTTTAGATTTATAACTACTAATCATTTGCCAGACATTCACAGCTCCTGCCAAAATAGCACCGCCTTAACTTTTCCATTTCACAAAGTCTGTCCCCATTCCAATTGCTCTCGTGTTCATAGATGCTAATATCATTTCAGACATTCGCTCGGCATCGATCTTGAAATGGCAACCTCAGCCTCGTCCGAGAGTGGCTGCTACTCCAGAATCCGGGGTTGCTATGACGCGATTCGCAACGTGAAGGGGAAAATATGGTTTTTCAGCTTCCTCGGCATCCTCTCCATCATTGTTACGGGCCTAGCCATTAATCGTTCGCTGCATCCAACCAACAACAATTCCAAGCGCGACGTGGCTTGCATTGCTATGGATGCTGATGGCAATTGCATAAACGGTGCTATCATCATTGGCAGAGACTTGGGCCCGGCGTTCTATGACAATGCGAAGATGAAGCGCAGCTTCGCGTTGGCCGAGCGCGATCATGGTCACGTGAATGTCGACGCGTCTGTTGCACTGACTTTCGCTCCTGAGATCGACTCCAAACTCACCTCTACCGCTACCGCTCCAATCGCTATCATTTCTGCGAGTGTTGCTGAAGTTACGCCTGCTATCATTCCCGTTCAAGCTCTTCCCATCAATGTCCAGCAAGCAATGAGCCACTTGGAGAATCCTGTCAACCAACTCCCTGCTGTCACCAACGATTTTCGCTCTCCCTCACCAACAATCGCTGCCACGACATTCATCACCGTTGCATCGTCTTCGCTGCCAAGCTCGATTGTACTGTCGAACTCGCCTTCAACTGCGCTCGCGTTGCCACAATTCACCCACTCGATTTCGCCTTCTATTCAAATCGATAACACCGCAACCCAATTGTCCCAGCACGCGACCCGACTTCTCCTCTTGAAGAACGTCCTAATGTCGCGCCAAACCGCTCACCACAATATTATGACCGCTTCCATGGAAGCACTTTCCCAGGTCTTGGCTTCGCCAGATCTGGACGGCGTGCTCGGCGTTGATGTCCATGTTCAGCGCATGAAGGAGGAGATGGATACATATGCGGAGTTCTTGTATGATGTTGAGCATAAGGCCGGGAAGCTTTATGCTGAGATGCGTGATGCTGGCTATGAGCATAACGCATGAGCATGAGCATGAGCATGTGGCGAGGCCTAATGATGTTGTTTGTCCGCTCGTTCTGGGTCCAGCACATACATGTTTCGCGGTGTTACTGTTGATTGATGCATACATGCGGCGTTTCCTTTCTTTGTCAGGGCTACTATGGTAGATAGATCGATCCCCTGCTTTTCTTTCCTTGCGTATTTCTGATGATGCATGATGCAAAATGATGGATGAATGGATGATAGATAGATGGATGGATGGATGGTCTGCGTTCTTTGTCCTATGGGACATGAACACTGTTGTACATTGCGCGCTTGCAGACTTCCACGCATACCATCAAACTGTAGTAATGAATGAAAAATTCTACCTTCAACATGTTTTGGACTCTTTGCTACATTGTGAACTCGTTTTTTTAAGGTTTGAAAATCTAGTTTGTGGGATTACTTCTTTTTCAATTGCTGGAACACCTCCAGTCTCCAAGAACATAACTAGCATACCCTGATAAAAGGGCTTAATGCCTCACTTATGCTTCATACATCGGCAGGAATATCATGAATAGGGGCCTCTTGATGTAAAATATTGCCACGAACAATCCAGGAATCATACCCTCGACATCGTCGTTTCGTAGTATGTTTGTTTTGGTAGGTTGTTGTTGGGTATTTGTCTTTAGGGCATAAATTGAGGAATTGCATATTAGTAATTCTGCAAGCATTTAGATATTACGCTTATGAGAATGGGGCAATGTTTCCAGAGTTTGTTGAGGAAGATGAATCATATATCCCAAAATCAGTTGTGCATTCGAAATGTATGGATTTAAGAAAGCATTGAAGGGTAAATGTAGAGTCAAGTGGAAGGGAGAGGAGGGAGCAGATCAGAATAGTGGAACTGCTAATCTATTTTATTTCTTTATTTCTTTCTTCTTTTTTTTTAAAAAAAAATATTGAAGTTAACTACATTTAAAAGAATAATATTGTGTCCGAGAAGGCCTAAAAGTCCTCATTTCGAACTTTTGTATGTCCAAGGCATCGGCCGGTCGAGGCTGAGCCGTCAAGGTCAGGGATACGAAGTTACGAATTCTCTTTATCATACCAGCGTTATCTCCTCACCCAGCCCTAAAAGAACCATCTCACAGATACTGCTAAACGGAGGCTTTAAAACTGCCAAAGTTTTCTCATAATACCTATTAATCTCAGACATCCCGTCATTTCGAAGAATGTAAGTCACAGTCCGCTCCATGTTACCTAAGGCCGTAGCTAATCTATACCCAAAAACCATAGAACCAGCAGATCCTCTCCAGAACGAACCTCACAATTCCTCCCCCCCAAAAAACACGATCAGAGCAGGACACAAAAAGGCAGATCCTCTAAAACAAAGCAATCGGATTCGTCGCATTCACCGGCAACGACTCAATCACATCCCAATGCTCCACCATACACGTCCCCTCAAACCTCCACAAATCCATAATCGCCACCGGCTGCTCTCCCGGCAGCGCAATCCTATAATGCACCATCCCATACGGACTATCGAACAACACCTGCAAGATCGTAACATTCACACCCGTGAAATCCGGGCCGGCTTTTAGCAGTGCGGCGAGATTGACGTCGCGCCCGTAAGGGGGGAGGTTGGCGCTATGCTGGATGTAGTTGATGTCGATGAAGTTGAGGAAGGAGGAGGTGATGCCGTTTGGTTGGAAGAAGAATTCGCTGAGGAATTCCGAGAGGGCGGCGCGTTGGAAGGAGGGTGAGGCGGGTCGGCCGGGGCAGTAGGGTCTGGGTTGGATTGTGCCGGTGGTTCGGTCGACGAGGGGGATGAATGCGCCTACATTGGATGTCCATGTCGCTAGAGCAAAGGTGAGAAGAGAGCTTTTTCTAGATAATTGCATAGTGAATACGGCATTCGTAAAATCGGTAAAAAATTGGTATTAAAGAGCAAAGAATAAAATGATTTGTATAGGTATTCGAATTGAGGAAAGGTTTGCTTATATAGTTCAAAGATGGTATCCCAGTTTTTAAAGCTACAGCTGTCGCTGACCTGAAGCCTTTCTTTGCAGAAGCTCCTCTTTAGCCGCGGGATCTGCGAAAGCTTAGTTAGGATATGCTCCCTAAGTCTCGCCATACAGAGTACCTGAACGACTGCTTACTAGCTAATATAATTTTAGATGTGTATTAATCAGATATTTACAAATGTGAATGTTACTGCGACTTAGGTTTGGGATGGAGGGGTAAAAGTCTGAGCGTCAAACCTTGTTTGGGAAAATCCCGGGGTAGAGTGCATTATTGAATACGAAAGCGAGACTAATAGCCCTGCCTTGCAGTAAACACCTGCTTCTTCCTTTTGGGTCGGAATGTAGTAGATTATGATTGGAAGATACTATTCCTTGCTCGCCTCTTTCTCACTATTTGTAAGCAAGGCTACCTTGCGGCGAAGCAGTTGATTCTCAAGCATGCATATGCATTGTGAGTCGCTTTAGGGTATATTGTCTATTGTACTGCAGTCCGGTAAATACTCCTGGGTCCCGTGCATGAGGCTCGGCTTACTACCATGGTTGACTTATTGAAGAGCGGTGCAGTATTTTGCTGCCTACCGTAAACCAGGTACTAAATATATTTTAAATAAGTGTCTACTTTAGCATCGTCGCTGAAATTTGAAGGAAATGATACAAGAGAAGGAAAATGAGATCAAGGATCAACGCGTAGTAATTTGTTAGACCTTGCTTAAGATGGTCGCGGTGCTCAGGTAAGTTACTTAACTTACTTGTATAGCTTACTCGAGTTGACCAAGTCGAGGGTATGCGGGGGATTATTAGTGCCTGAGCAAGAACAGAAAGCTCATTAACTATATGCGACGCATGATGGAGAGAGAGTTGATGACCGATATCATTAGATTCTAAGTTTGGTTTTTCTGGTACCTGCTTTGATTCAACTCTTTTCAAATGTCATAGAGCTGCTCCAAAAATTCTTTGGTACTCTTTATTCCAAAGTATGGCCATTGCTCTTTGTATGAGGCATATTGAGCTAGCTCGAAATCTCTGATATCAATAGCCTCCTGCTCTGACTGAGGTTCCGACTCAACGGAGTAGTCCTGCATCAGAGGATCGTAGCTGCCTGAGCTAGCAATAAATAATCGAACTGCAAGGTGTAGGTGATGCGTTGCCCCGAAGGTTGGCTGTGTTGCAGGCCCTGCAACGTTGCCAATCAGCCTGATCAAAGCAATTTTGATCATGCTCTGGATGCAAAGGCTGTAGAAGACAGATAACCACCATGATTTATTACGCATATTTTCCTTTTTGAAGAAGACGCGCGACAATTCATGCATATACAACTCGAGAGACAAAGTGAAATTTGCGATACAATCGACTTTGCACAACAGTGACTCGCAGCTTTGGTGCATTTGCTCCTCGAGATAGCTGCAGCTTCTAACTCTCAATGCTTCTAGACAGCTTCGTAAGCAGATTAGTGATTGGGCAATTAACTGATCCTATCGCTCTGTTAGTCGAGAACAAAAATAAACCATGATGACTTGCTGTTTCCGACTTCGCTTGATACATTGCCGCTGCCCGTAGCATGATTAGATCCCCCACGCTACCGACGATACTTTGCGATAAGGGGCAGTCAAATGCCTCCCAGAATATATCCAGGATGCACTGGTCGAGAGGAAGTAGTTTGGCCGGAAATGGGTGGTGGAATGATGATATCATATTGCCTGGAACATGGCTCAGGAGAGGCCATCGAGTTTTTAGACTTTGAATAAAAGAGTCTGCATCTGTTTCGCGTGTGGGTATTGAGTTATCTTCATTGGTCTCCTTTGCCCTTCTTTTGATAGCTTCTCGTGAACAATCATTTGCACGTGCTCTAAGCGCATCACAATTCTCGCCAGCCAAGAGTTCGGAGGTCATCGAGTATCCCCGATGTGATTGTGGACATAGCGGTATAGGGATCATCTCAGTCTTGAGGCTTCCCCTTTTACAGCCAATGGACCGCCAATATGACTGTTGATTGCCTTTCGGGCACGTCTCACAGGGCGTCGCGGTATCACACTAAAACATAATTAGCGCAATAATACAGCTTCAAGAGTTGCTGATGTGCCTGTTTCCTTAAAAATCTACATCTCCAACACGCACTTATGGCCTTGACAGCCCTTACAGCAGCACGAGAGATCGAATCCAAAGACTTATGGCGCCTCGACGAGGTTGAAGTAGTGCTAGCGTCGCGACTTGGATTTGCGTCGAAAACAAGTTCTTGAAACTTTGTCGAGCTATTTTTCTGGTGTCTGCTCCGCCTGCTGCACCTGCTGCTGGCAATACTCGATGCTCGACCTCGGGCACGATCGCTATTGAGAGTGCCGATAGAACTAGAGCTACTCCAAACTCTACCACCAATCCCACTCCCAGGTCTGCTGCCACGTCTACTCTCAGCTTGCCAGGAGTTACATAGAGAAGCCTCCGACTGGTAATCAGAGAGATCTTCGTATCCACCTATCAAAGGCAGTGGAGTTGGGAGTAATGGGGGATCATGAATAGCAGGCGTGGAAGAGAAGCCGTGGCGCATTTCGTTGCTTGAAAATTCGAAAGCACCCTCATCGCTTATATGTAGGGTTTCAGGATTGTATGATTGACTTTGAGCCAGGTTTCTGCTAGTATGGGCATCATAGGGAACAAGGTCGGCAACAGGTTCAACTGGCTTGAAGAAGGCACCCTGTTGAAGCAAATCTTGCCCATTTGGCAAGCCCGGCAGTTTGCTAACAGGTTCTCGGAGTTCAGATGACTCCATGATCTGTTTATCTGCGCGCTGTTCATCAAGATCGAAAGTCCAGTCGAACTCTTCCATAGGGATGTCATCAGTGCTGAAGTCCAAGCTCTCAAGAAAGTCGAAGGATACTAAGTCATTGGGAGGGGGAGTGGCACGGTCCGGATGCCCAGTAAATATTAGATTTTCATCAATGCCGAGCCAGCTCTCGGAGACATGTTCTGTGAGTTCTTGAGAAGCTATTCCTTGGTCAAGACGGGAGCGAGACGTCTCGACTTGAGGTGACGTATGGACGTTTAGTCTGACGATTCTTGCCTCTCGTGTTCTTAAGCAATACTCATACTCAAGTCCTAGGCCGTGAGCAAGCGATTGAAGGGTCCTTTGCGTTTGATTATCCGGGTCATGGTGCCAGAACTCAGTCCTGGACAAGTCGCCCTGAAACCGAACAAGTTCGAAGCCGAGAGAAAGGTTCGAAGGATTATTCATATCTGTCTTCTTCAGCAGGGCTCGGTTTTGTGAACGATATACAACTTACCAACTGCCATAAATGCTGCAGGGTGTTCCATCGTGATTATGGAAATCAAGTGCAGCAGAGATTGGCTAAGCTGAAACCCCGATTAGTCCGCATTTGTGAGGCTGCCACGCAAAATGGGTTATCTTGTACCAAAACCAGGTGAATAGTAGCATGAAATAAAAGGCATTTTAGCTAGGTATATATCTATTCAATTAATGACCATTGCTGGTATTAACTAAATTTTCTCGTTGCGAAGAGGGAAAGCGGTCTTCGCCTTGTTGCGGTTAGACTTGCCCGAAGTGGAAGACCGTCCTGCAGGTAGCCTGGGCTGACATTAAACCTGAGGCACAAATGATTGAAAGTCATGTGACCAAGCCACGAAAGAGTCGTTTACTTTTAAATACCAGGATCCTGAGATCTTTATTGATGTTCCTTCAGCGTCAATTTCAAAATTTAATAGAGCTGAAACATTGCAAAATAAATGCGCATCGGATTAAGAGTAGTCGGCGAGAATTTTCGAAACCTAAGCGCGCGAGCTGAAGCACTCTGATGGCATTGACCGAGCTGAGAGGGGAAGAAAATAGACCTTGGGAACATCTTATAGCGCCCGATAGTTTGCGTGTGCGCGTGACATTGGAAATAGGATGGTGGCCATAGTTCACCACTGAAAAAACACGTAATAGGAACAGGTTGTAATAAAGTTGTAATTGCAGGCGACTCGCCAAGACAAGATGAAGACAAGAGCTTCAACGGCATCGAAATATTCAATTGTGTATGCCTTCATGGGTATCTAAAACACAAATAACGCCCAAATATGTACAGGTTCAAATGGCCAAATGTGATTCGGACCAGATACATCAAGCCTCGGACTCCTGCGAGGGCTCTTCTGTCTTAGCTCTCTTGGCTTCGGGTTCAGGTTCTTCGCCTTCCTCGATGTCCATCTCTTCCAATTTTCGCTTTGGGCTGGGCTTTGTGTCTGGACTTGGCTTCTCCCCGGGGCTTGGCTTCGTCTCCACACGGGGTTTCTCTTCAGGACTCGGCTTCTCGTCTGGGCTGGGCTTCATGTCACCATTCTGACTTGCCACACTCGTGCTTGAACCGTCGGATTCTCTCCTCCTGGTCTGTTCCAGATCATCACCTGAGACGACGGTATCTGCATACGGGATATCTTTCCTGCTCAGAGGATTCTCTCGCCAAAACGTTGCCAAAACATCAACTGCTTTTCCAATCTTTTCCGGGTCGCCACCCAACTGCTCCCACCATGGACTTCCATCCTCATCATCTAGTAGGCTCTCGCCTTGAAACTTGAGTGCGAAGTAGACTGCTCCAATTGCGATGTCCTTAGCCGACTGAGTCAGCGCCAATGTGGTCATGCAGCTGTCGTTTAAAAAAGCCCATGCTACGTTCCGAACCGGCTTATTCTCTCCGAGGTGTAGTTGTTGAAGGAATCCATAAAGTACGGTATAGGGTGATTTGAGCACAAGGTCGAACGTAAGCTCCTCTAACATCGTCTCCTCATACAAGAGCATGCTATCGCGCCATCTCCAGTATTCTTTAGATTGCTCGTCGATGATAAGAGAAGCATTCTTCTGGGCGACTTTTGCGACCGCAATGACGATCTCCTTGGTTTTTCGACAGTTTTCTTCAGTCTTGGTAGCGAGGAAAAGTGCAGTGGCTGCAATAGACTGTGCCGGAGCAAGCGTTAGTGATCCTTTTCTGGCTTTGAATTGTGAATGGGCATTGGAAAAAGGCAGCTTATTGCTGTCAGTGCAGGGGGCAGGATATGCAATGGCAGACTCACGTATTGGTGTATGCCACCCTTCTCTGGTACCAGGCTTTTGCGCATGTAGAATCGCTGAAAGAAGGTACTGGCGACAGCGAGGGTCAATTGCGGGAGTTTGAGTAGTATGCCAACTTGTAGGATGAAGTTCACGCCTTTCGCCCGGCGGACACGCTCCTCTTCGGGAGTGAGGCCATCAAGGATCGATGGTGTACTGAGCATCTCGTCTTCAGTGAAGAGCCATTGACTAGACTCGTCATATGCCATTGTATATGTAGGAGAAGGTAACGGCGGGATCTGGGGTCTGCGTGGAGGAGAGGTTCGGGTGAAAAGTCGCGGGGGAGAAGGTACGGCTGGTGGAATGTCCTTGATTATGGAGTTGGAAGAGGAATGTGCTCGTCGATCATTTGAAGTTGCATCTGAATGAAAGTGATGCGGAGGACGATACCGTTCGATAGTTGTCATGGAGGAAAGAAGGTGGGAAAATAAGGATTTTCGATGGGGTATTGCTCAGTTCAAAAAACAATCGCTCGACATTGTCCCGCGTCACCACAATAGCAAGCGCGCGAAAGGGTAGTGCTGACTAAGCGAAGAACTCGGTGCCTCGTGGTGCTGAGGCTCTGCAGGAGGTGACACCTCAACACATTTATTTGAATGACCATTTATGAAATAACGTAATTCAAAGCTTTCGATGTCAATAACTTCAGACGATGGTAGGCTATAGAATGACTGTACAAGTTTCCCTCTACTACGCGGTCGCTTTACTGGGCTCTGAGATGCTCTGGCCAATTGAAGTGCCTTCAATGTTGGACGATGATTGGTACATTGCGAGTTGCTCCAAGTTTCCCTCGTTGAACGCTAAGATAGTGCAAAAAGAATTGGGACTTAGCATAGAACACGACTGTGATATATTCGTGCCTTTACCACTCTTCCTTTTTCGGGTCTTGGACATTAATCGGCCGCAGAAGGAGTTCCTCGCCACCCTATATCTTGTTAGGACCTTTCTAGCACAAACGAGCCTTGCACAGCATTCAAATGCTTACCACTAGCTTCTAGCTACCTCCTGTCAACCCGACCGGTCTCGAGTTAAAATCCTGGCACGGCCTGATTTGTTGGCATCATAATGCAAGGGCCGTGCTCCTCAGATCGTACTCTCTTTATTGCGCTTCCTGCCTCTTCCTTGACGATGTCACGCACGCTCGATGCCCATGAGCGTTTCGAGCTACCAGCATCGAGGACTCCATCTGGATGGACAGACTTCTGGGACCCACTTCTCGTGTCAGCCAGCCTATGTGAAATGGCCTGGAGCTCTTCGTCTGCCTTCCGGTGTGCCTGGCTAATCTTCAGGATCATCTTATCCAACCTCAGCTTCCAACGGCTCATGCCAGGCTCTTTTTCTTCCATCAATTCTCCATCTTCGAGCTCGCCTTCTACAGGTAGCGACTCTCGTAGATCTCTGGCGGCGGTGCCAACTTCAATGAGCATTCGTCCAAGGGTCGTTTGAGTGGCAAGAACTAGGTCTTCGCGAATGGCCTGGATGTTGGAGTTCAAGATCTCGTTCTCTTGCTGCAGCATCAGTATATGATCTGCTAACTCTTGTTGCGTCTGCTGAAAGGCTTCGATGGTCGCTGCTGGAACTCTGGAACCGCGTCTTGATTTCGGCATACTGAGTTCAATCCCTATCTTTGATTGCTGGCTGATGCCCTGAATAGAGTTTGAAGAAAGGTTAGGTAGATTATAGAGAGTATCGTGTGCAAGAGTTGGGTGACGCGAGACGATATTGCTTTATAACGGGGCGGGTGTTTGCATATGGAAGGAGCGATGGTTGGGTGCCATCTTTTGTGGCAAGATCATCAACACAGTACAACGCCTGTAACTCTTCCCACAGCCTCGTCACGCAGATATTCGAGATCAACTCGGTAAGCCAAGAAAAGGGTACGCATTTACGCTGAAATCAAATCAGCCACAGAATTTTCAAGGTTCTCTGTTCTGGCATCTTACTTTTGTTCCTATCTAGGGCAAAGTACTTTTGGTTTCTAACTATCTGAGGAAAATGAGCGAAAAAGGAATGAAAGCACGACAGGCCCACTCCATCACAACCGATGATGCTGATCCTATCTATGCCAGTCTTCCACGTCCTCTCGAGGACAGAGCACACAAGCTCCAGCGAAAACTAATGTTCTATCATGTTTCTCCTCCCTTAGGCTTGAGATTCTATCTACATTCAACAAAACTTAGTATATTCCAACATACTCCACGAATCTCGTGAGCATCTAGTACTTTCCTTCCAGGTGAGCTTTTCTCAATCCAGCAATAATGATTCGAGCTCTCCACTCCTGCTCCGAAACAAGTCCTTGATGAGCCCTCTTCGCTAAATGAGCTTGTTTCCTGATGCTATCCCCGGCCACCTTTGCGTATGAACATGCAAATCCGTCGACTTCTTCCTGGCAAGATCGATATTCGTGGACGAACCTGCAGAATATGTTGGTACAACCACTGCTATTCTCGTTGTAGTCTGGACAGACATGTTGCAGGCGGCAAGTTGGGACAGCGCATCTGTAATCTGCGGAAACGGACAGTGAGTTCGGACAGATGCCGTAAAATCGTGGTGGAAGGGAGAGGATCCAGGATAGAAGATCGCTGTCGGGAATGCCAGCCGCACCGATGATAGTGATCGAACTCTTTGGCGGACTGCCGACTCCAGGCACGAAGGTGCTCTAATCGCGGTGTCAGATTCTCCCGGGTTCAAAACAATACGCATAACTTACTGCATTGGGATTGAACGTGCCTTTCTCAGGACTTCCTTTGAACTCCGTAATTGTCGAGGTAGGGTCCTCGATCCGAGGAGATAGGAATGAAGCTGGAGCGGGTGTGATATGAGTACCAATCAGTGGGGGCGCCGCAACATCCAAGGTTCCCTCTTGCTTGGGCTTGTTACCGTTTTGAATTCTTTCGATAAACTTCCACAAAACAACCTGCTTAGCGCTTCCAATTGCCATTAACTCTTCGTATCTTTGAGATCTGTTGTACCAGTCAAGGCGACGTTGACTAAAGTCGTCTAGTGCCGCCTTCAAGTCAGTTTGTGTAGTGGCCAATTGCTCCTGGGTGTCGACCAATTGTCTATCGACCGCAATGAGCTGAGCGTTCATGTCCATCCAATTCTCCTTGACAGTCTCCAACTCCTGCTTTGTGCTCTCGTTCTCGGCGCGGACTCTCGAAAGTTCGCCCATAATGCTGACAATTGCATCGAATACGTAATTCGCGTCCTTTGAAACTGCCTCCTGAAGAGTTCTGATGTCAACCACATATGGGAGATGAGGATGGAAGGGAGATTCTTGGCGAGAAGGACATTCTCTGTCGATTGGCTGTTCGAGTGGTGGAGGAAGCTCAGGAAACTCGTGCATCACTACAAATTATCAGAATGTCCCATAACAGATTTTACATGAGCGAAGTTACTCGAATTGTAAGGTTCCTGGACTTGATAGTTGTCCCGAGTGCCGTCAGACCAGTTTTTCACCGCATCAATCGTGCTCGCTCGGCGAGCTCTTGGCTGAACGACTTGAGCATAGGAGGGTGGGGGTGGAGGAAGGTTATAGTATTTTGCTGAGTACGACATGACGTCGGTCTGTTCAAGGTGTTAATTCATATCCACGCGGACTGGCAGCCCACAGCCATAATATTGTGCTTGCCCGAAGTAAACAAAGCGCGTCGCGGGAAGACACTTACTAGGAACTGTTCTCTCTTTTTCAAATTGGATGCAGTGCTAAGTAGCAAATCCATACAGCGCTATAGCAAGACGTGCAATTGTTTTGATTGTTGAACTTGCGTGTGTGTTGTTTTTGTTGGTGTCGAGGAGGAAATTGTAGCCGGCTACGATATTCTCGCTCGTCTTTGAGAGGCAACACTACATCTCCATTTCCCACCACTAAACCGAGATCATGCGAAATTAAGTGAATGTTGCTTCTCCCCTAAGAATCTTAAGTCGCAGACCAGAGATTCAAAGCAACGGAAAGTCACCTGACAGGACAGCGATTGGTCTCCTTAAGCAGAGCCTCAAGGACTTGAAACTGCTGGAAATACAGCGCAACACTGGTTGCTTTTGCTGCAATTGAGGAATCATATTTTGGTACCACATTCTATGAGCTATGCTGGGTAATTACGTTTCGATGCTACGATATCCTTGTATCTCTTCCTGAGTCATTTGATGTTGTCGAGATAAGCGAGCTGCAAAGCGCTGCTTACGGTCGTGAAGGATCGTATTGACATCATTGTGCCTACAGCCGCAACATCAATTGTAAAATTTTCAATATCTATGCAGTGTGATATTCTTAGATACTCTAGGAATGGATTGCGTAGTTTGAAAGATATGTCCTATTCAGCAGACGTTGCGCTTCGATCATGATCATTTTCAGTATCGATGACAGAACTTAAGAGAGACAAATTCAGTGATAAAGCAATATTCTATGAATATCTTCCTATTTTATTGAGAACGAGATGCTCAACACGACAGCTTTCCTTTTGACTTGGTTGTATGTGTAAGAGCATGACCCTACGACGTTGCCAAGACTTTCCCACTATTCATCCTCTGCGATAAGCTTCATCTCTGGAATTTTCAAGTCCGGAGCCTTCTTTTGTTTGAACTCTATTAATTTCTGCCTGGTCAAGTTTACTGTCATCTGGGCCTGCTTTATTCTCTTTTCTTGGCCGATGGGATCAAAGCAGTCAATGTTTCTCCATAAGAACTTGTTATTAAGAATGGACAAGCTCGGGAAACCCAAATCGCATAATAGAAGTACTGGATCAAAAACCCTATAATTGTGGCTTATGGTATGCCACAAATTGAGCATTCCTATGCCAGCGAATAAACAAGCAGCGTGGTCCACTTTCCCCAACAATTTAAGCATTTCCTTTTGGCGGTCACTCTCCAACAAGAGGTCAGATCCAAAATTATCGAAGTAAATGATCGTACCTGGTGGATGCCTGACATATCCGTTCTTGACTATCTTGTGCTGTGTGAAGGTCTTGAGGTAGACATTACGAGATTCCACTGTTGCGGCAGAAACTCCCAGTTCCTTAATATCCTGGCTGAGAGCGGAAAGTTCCTCGGCCTTTGGCAATACTATAAACCCATAGTTATGTCCGGAGGGAAGCGCCAGCTTCCAGATCATTATTCTTATCTCGGGAATTAGGCGAGAGAATTGAGGGAAGTCGAGAGGAACAAGTTGTTGATCCATTATTCGCCGAGACTCTAAGAGTGCCTTGGAGATTGTAGATCTTATCTTGCCAAAGTCGAATACGTAGTATGTATTATCTTTGGAGGTAACTAGTAACTACCAACGCATGTCAGAAAGTTGAACAGGCAATTCAAACATTGAATCAAAAGTGAAGCCGCGAGGCTACACGAAAATTCTTGCAAAGCCCAGATCCTTAGCTAAGCGTTAATGAGTGAAGACTTACGTGGGATATTTAAGAAGCTCGAGCTGTTACTGATGCAACATGAGTAATCTACTGCTCCTGCTTGATAAGACGATTGTCACACAGTGAGAACGCTCTAGAGAGCAGAGTTTCTGGGCTGAAAGCCCCTATATATATGTCCTAGGAGCAAGGGGTTACCCCCTGCCCTGATCACCTGATAATGCCCCTTCCAGGGGCCCACTTATACTGTGACAACGATGAACCGTCAAACGCATAGAATGTTTCAAGAGAACTCGGAGGATTATTAATGTAGTTTGTGTGGTAACTCTAACCTTGCCCTTGATAAATTTAGTGTACTAGACTTGCGAGAGTGCATGACGTGTTCATTTCCCACGTCTTACCTATCTAGGTAGGCATCTTAAATACCTAGTGCAGTACTATTCGCTAGACTGGTTGAAAATCTCTCGTCAATTTGGTCTGATAGTTATTCTTCATGGGTGTTCCAATTTTTCATTAAGTTGAATAGAGTTCTCAACCATGTCACGTGGCATCTAGCCAATTTTTCCACCTCTAAGGTCCCCCTCCCTAGAATGCAAAGTCTAGGGTTGTGAAGGAAAGGATTATTGGGCTTGAAAATAGATATTCTATCAACACTTCCTCTTATTAAAAGAATTATTTACATATATTATCACATATGTTGAATCATCTCGCAGTGCTGTATTATTGAGAGACTTAACTTATGATTTGCGATTGCTCATATGCATATTACAAAATCTTATCATCATTTTAACACCTAATGCTGTATTGCCACTATTATCATCATTGTTCCGACCCCAGCTCTCCAACACATGCAGTCCGTATCATAACTCAGATTTCTCTCCGCCACTAATTACAATATATCGACTCATCAATAGCGATTCCTTACACCACCCAACCAACCAACTAATTGGTAGTATGCAATCTATTCTACTTCACCTCTTGCGCCACATCCAATGCTATCCGTCAATCTCTATCAATTTTCTCCCAAACTCCTACTTTCCCATCTAAACCTTCCAATGCTAATGTCATACACAGCTGGATCATTCGATCCATTTCAGCCTACGCCGCTGAGCTTGCACCATTCTTCTTAGAACTCAGCGCATGCAGGCCTTTGTGTCTCGCTGCCCATGCTTTACCTTGTTCTTGAAGCTTTGCATCATCTTCGCGCTTGAGAGAGTGTTTTTGGACAAGGAAGACTGTGAGGAAGAAGGAGATACCGCAACAGGGGATCATGAAGTAGTAGATGTTGCGAATTCCGTGAGCTGTGGTAAATTAGTTAGCTGTACTCTTATGGAAATACTGACGATTAAAGTTGGGCAGAAGATGGTGATGAAGAGTTCTGAGTTAGGAAACATACAGTAAGCGAATATTGCTGCGGTTTCTTGCGCGGAGGTGAGACCCAGCGTGCCGCCGGTAATCTTGGTGGGATCAGCGATGATAGCCGCAATCGTTTCGGTTGATAGCACATGCAAAAGCTCGCCCCTAAAGAAGGTAAAATATTAGCTCACATCTACCTCCTGAGGTGAAATCCACTAACTTAGCCGTGTTATTCAAAATCGCCGCACAAGCGGCAAGCGCCACCGTACCACCCAACAACCTCACAAAGTTCCTCGTTCCAGTAGCAACCGCCATCTCACTTCTCTTAACACTCGCCTGAATGGCAATTAAGCTCGTCTGGAAGGTCTGACCTGAGCCAAATCCGCTCATGACTTGGTAGGCGATGAGTTTGGCATCGGAAATTGATGGCGAGACGGTGGAGAGGAGACCAGCTGCGATGGTCCAGATGAGGAATCCGATCCAGAGACTCCATTGGTAGTTTCCCGTTTTGGAGACCATGAAGCCGGAGGTGAAGGACGTGATGGTTTGGGTGAGGATGAGTGGGAGGATAAGAACACCGGAGCGGATGGGAGAGGCGCCGCGGACGACTTGGTAGAATTGCGGGAGCTGGGTATGAAATTAGTAGGGTGCCAAGTAGGTATTCTGTGGTGGAGGAACTTACATAATATAAATTGACATAGAACACGAACCCTGACAAGAAAGATGCGCCAAGTGAGCCAGCAACTGTCGGGTTCTTGAAGATATACACTATACAGTATATCAGCACAAGACCTTTTGTCGTCTCCAACAGATTGCTCACTTGGAATGAGTGGAATTGCTGCAAATTTGATCTCGTTGTAGATAAATACTCCAAGAAGGATAATACCAAGTACAAGAGGGGCAATGACTCCCGCTGAGCTCCAAGCATACTGTGTCCCTCCCCTGTACACAGATCAGCATCATCTCTTCATGCGATGTCGAAGCGGATAGTTGCACTCACCATGACAAAGGGAGTAGGATTAGAATGGCGGAAGCCAACATTGTCAGGCTTCCAATATAGTCGATCTTCTTTAGCTTTGCCTTGACGTCCCCCTTGACACGTTTAAGAGGGAGAACAAGGGCGACGATAAACATTGCGATGCAGGTGAGAGGGATGTTGATGTACTGTGTTGCATATGAGTTCTAATTTCACTCGTTGATTAAAGAGAGAACGTACGAAACACCATCTCCATGAGGCCTTCTCCGAAAATACACCTCCCATCAGCGGACCGAGGGAGTTGGACACCGCGACGACCATTCCAAGAATTCCCTGATAGGTTCCACGCTTCTCAAGTGATACGACATCGGATATAACGATCATGACTGATGTCAGAATGCCTCCTCCACCAATACCCGCCACAGCGCCTATAAGTCAAGGCACATCAGTAATCATTGCTCAATTTAAGAACTGATAGGCAGACGACTCACGGAAAACAATAAGCATAATCATGCTTTGAGATACGGCGCACATGATTGATCCGATAAGAAAGAAAATCATGCTTCCCAAGAGTATGACCTTTCTGCCAAAGATATCGGATAGACGACCGTATATCGGTTGACACGCTGTGGAAGTAAGTAGATAAGATGTGCCAACCCATGAAGAGATTGAAGCGTCGTTGAATACGCGACCGAGAGTAGGAAGGGCAGTTGATACGCTGAATTGACTCATTAGTAGCTAGAAGGCAAGGGAGTTGTGAGCTCAAGCTTACATTGTCTGATCGAGAAGGGAGCCTTAATTCATAGCGTCAGCTATTAGGTAGTAGAGCGAAACATAAGAACTTACAGAATAAGGCACAACTCAATCCTGCAAAGACAATAAGCACTTGCTTCACCGGCAACAGATTTGTCTGATCTTGAAGCTCGTGCTTTTCATTGACTGGTGTCACGTTTCCAGATTCCTGAACGTCCACCTCCTCAGCTATACCCTTTACCCCATCCTTCTCATTGTAATCATCTGTACTCGATCCATTTCCACCTATTTCATCTTTGGAATGCGATGTCTCACTAGTCGCAATGAAAACCAGGGTTTCTTTAGGATGAGATGCTGACTTGGATTCAGACACGTCCATGGTGATGAGTGGATAAATTTAACAGTAGAAATTGTGTCAATTCTATACGGCTAAAACCAAAAGCTAGTTGCAATCAATATCAGTTGAATCAACAATCGCAACGGCCATCATGGGGCTTTTAATTAAAAACCGCCAATACTGTACAGCACTTCTCTGATCGTGCGTAGTATGCCGTGGCAGCCGTACTTATCCGGCAGAAACATTCCGTCGTCCATTTTGAGGGTTTTAAGAACTAGGAAGTCAGGGCCGCAGCGAGCAAGATATGCAATGGCCAAACGCAAATCGATCGTGTGAAGGCAGCCGCATTGGCTAGTGAGAAACATGCTGTCGCTTAGCCTTACCGTAGTCTTCGCTCTCTCTCCCTTTCTCTAGAAGCGAATCGTTTGAACCAATCAAATAGCTTCACTTCCTCGACTTCCTCCCCGGTCCCCCAAGCCGCGCTATCCGCCGAACTCGGAGCCGGACAAACTTTTGCAGGTCTGGAGGGTCTGGACGGGTGCTTGTTTCCGCAGCGCATAAGGAGATCCTCGTGGAGAGGCTTAGGAGACCAAGAACCAATAGTCCTCCCCACTCAATGATCAGAACAAGGATGAGCGCGGCAATCATACCCGTTCCGACTTCCGTTCAAGTACCGCTCATTCGTTGCAGCTCGCGCGTCTTCGAACTCTCGACTCGACGTCCACTAAGCCACTGCTGATCGGATACGGAACGTTGCATTTAAGAACAACTCACGCATTGGTGGACGGGATTGGTAATGGAGTTGGGCAGAAAGCGGCAACAGATCCTGAAGGCGAGAAACGTGGACAGCGAGTCGTTTTGAGAGGAGTCTTTTGAGGAGTAAAGCATTTTTCAGAGTGGAAAGTTGGGGTTCTTATAGATAGTGATTCGAAGTAGCGGCTTTGTAATGCAGGCACTGAGGCACTTTACCTGAAGCGGGGGCAGGTACTGCGGTTCATAAAAATAGCGCACCAGAACATAATTTTTTACAAATGAAACCAAATCTTACACCGTACTTTTCCACAATGGCTAGGCCAGGCAAATCGCTATGTCCTTTGCCGATCCTTGCAGCGTGCAGAAAAGATACGAGATCTTCGCAAAACCAGCTGCACGTAATATAATACACGCGGCACATTTGCAGCGAGAGAACAACTGCCGAAGACGTGACGTCTATCGGCATCAGCTGCACATGTGCCCAATGCATTGCCTCAAGCTGAAGCTAGGATGTTGTTTCGATGGAAGGTGCAAATATATGTAAGGTATGCTGAAGACAAGAGCTGCTCAAAAGCGAGGGGTCATGCGACCTGAAGAATCCGTATATCCGGATGTAGGTTTAGGATGTATCAGAAACTGCGATATCTATCAGATCCCTGCATTGAAAACGATACGTTGCTGCTTTGCTTCGGCATATGAGAAGTGCGAAACTTAAGAAAGAAGTACCATTTCAAGAAATGAGACAGAGTTGTTCAAACTTTAACTAAATATAAATAGAGATGCAAAAGGATGCGATTAGATGAATGCCCTTCTAATATCAGAACAAAAGGATTAGCTGCCAACGAGACATTTGGCAGCAAAAGCCTTGCAAATAGTTCAATTTTTCCATGTATCAAATGGTTAGATAATACACTCTCTGGCTTTTCAACTACCTTGCACTATACGTAGTAGTTCTTCGAGACAGTACGCTAGAAAAATATGGGGGAAAAAAGTCTCCAAGACCGAAGTTGCTTCATTGAATAGCTAAGAGTTGAATATTTTGAGGAAGTGGGTGGGCTTTTAAATACTTTATACATGCCTATATAGCCTATGTGCGGAATGTGCACACTAACCCAAGAAGAAGTCAGATATCTGCAAATATTCTACAGCCTGAAGATGCAACTAATTATTAGCCACGGATAAAATAATAGAAAATGCGCTTGTGCTAACTTGTTTGCATCTCTTTTCTAGTTCTCGCATAAGTTCGTCGCTTGATGTAAATCTTGGAGCGAAGCAGTGTTGCATTAGCTCAGCAGACATCAAGCCTGAGCACATCAAAAATCAAGATCACGATAGCAAGGAAAGAGAAATAACGGTAAAAAGAACCACAACTTGACCTCACAGCTTCCTCGTCAAGTTACAGGAATATCACGTGAGTTAATGTACTGTGTGATCATAAATAAGAGTAATAAACAAAAATCAGGCTTATAAAAAAAAGCTACAGAAATGCGACGGATGAAAGAAAAGCTTTATGCCCTGGGAACAATAAAGGGTATGAACTCATGGTAGTGAAAGCTTGATTTCAGCAGACATGAAATACCTTCATTGGCGGGCCAGACGCCATGAATTCTCTATCCAGAATCCCATACACAAATGCTTCGCCAACGAGCTCATAAAGCTCACCAGAACTTCGGAAAACAAAAGGGTAATTTGCTCATTCGACAATGCAAATTACATCTCCCCTCTTATTTTGAGCAGGAACAAGTCTAAGATAGCCCATCGAAGACACGAATGGGCGTCTATTGTACTGTTTTTCAAGCGCAAGTTTATACATATTACAACTCTTACTTGATTGTGAAGGATCTCCTGTGTCTCCTGGCAAAAGCCCATCAAGGTAGGTTCTCATCTCCTGAGGATTGTCTTCGTGAGATGTTTGATTTTAGTTGGGAGGAGGATCGAGCCAGTGCCTGAAGAGCCACCACGAGAGAAGATGGTGTGAGTCTACGTTTGTGAAGCCACAATGTCGGTTGCAAATTCATCGATGTATATTAAGGAAAATACATCATTGATCAATTGGTCAAAGAGCCAAACCCAAAACTAAAACAGATACTAGACACCCTCCGACCAGACGGCAAGGGCAATCCCGCCACCGAGACTCAACAAGAATTGACTCAAATGAAATCATACATATTCTGTGTGCGATTCCAATTTCAAGTACGGAACGAGAATGAAAGGTGAGAGGAAGTTCACAAGAATGACCCAAGCCCAAGAAGTGAGTGATTGGCAAGAAAGGAAAAACCGAATGATGCGGCTAGCAAATTCAGCCAGGCTGTGACAATTTATTGTCCCTTGCCGCCCTTGTGCTTGTGATCTGTGTCCTGCTGAAGCTGAGACCACAAATAGTCCAGAAGTTTCCTCATCTTGTCCGACTTAAAAGTCCCCTCAAGCTCCTTCCAAAGTTGCTGAAGCTTCTCAGCCTTCTCTGTACGCCATGGCCCATCGTATGTTGCATCATATATCTTGATCGTGCGATCAAGAATGTTAACCTCGTTTTCAAGGATGGTGATTTGATGTTCTATATCAGGGAGTTGTTTCTTTTTGTCTTTTCCGCTGTCGGTAATCGCTTTTTGGTCTCTTTTAGCATCCAGTAGCTTTTGATTCTTGGTATTTTTGATATCCGCGAGGCTGTTTCTATCTGCATCTTGAGGCTTGTTAGTCATTGTGTCTTGTTGAGAGCATATTCTAACAATGTACCTGTCGTCTTCTGGGAAATGTTTGTGAATTCAGCTGCCATTGTGTCGCGTTGAGGGTAGAGAAATCGGAGAGACGCAACCTGCGCCCAAGGTGATTAGCTGATCTGCGGCTCCTAACAAGAAAAGGCCAGCATGCCGGTCGCTACTGATTTATTATTGGTAGACGCTGATCTTTGTGCTCAGGTTTTGCTTTTGAAACCACTCTCTGCTTAACTTGCTATTAGAAGTATCTCCACTCGCCCAGGAATCTTTCTAATACCAAACTCGAGGCTCCTGCACAAGTGATCGCCGACAACCCAACACACCGAGCTTCGTAAGCCGCACCTAACTCCGGACAAATCTTCAGCATGAGACCCTTTCTCTGACCACCCTCTTGAGAGCAAGATTGCATCATGTCGCCGTGGTGGTTGTACAAACGATCGATGCCCAGGGTCTCTTTCCACCATTTGAAGGCCATGCGCTCCGCCTCAGGCCGAGTTGAGAAGATGAGGCTTTCCTCTCCTTACACTATCCTAGGCAGACCGGAAAGCCAACTCCGAGGAGTCAACAATTGTAGCGGGCAGCCTCGATCGCCGCGAGAGGGTGCGGCACCTCAATTTTCAGCTGGAGCGGGAAGGAAGGAGTTAGCCCTCTCTCAAACCACCACAACCAACCATCCTCAATTCCAGCCGAGCGCAACAAAGATTCTGAGGTTCAAGTGAAACATATGGAGCGATTCCATTGGAAACGTATAGTACTGATGGGCACACAAAAGCGCCACTATCACAATCCATCGCGCGAGGCCGTTTTGGGCTGCCAAACTGCTCTTACCACCCGAGCGAGTTGTCATCGGTGCCAACTCGCTCGAGGAGCCACGCCCATCAGTGCCCGCCGTCTATAAATCCAAGTTATACTCAATATTCGTCGTGAGTAGAATGAAGACTCGAGGAGATTGTCCATTTGTCAGCTCTCGTGAAGCCACGGCCCACGGGACTGTGCACAGGGCGTTCCGCAGGGCAACGAAACTTCACCATCATCAAAGTGAGATGGGATATGCTCCATGTGATAATCCAATTGCGCAAGTGTGCCAATGGAACCTCTTGCAAGATGACGTACTCGAACAAAGCTCAGAAGTTCCCAAGTCCGCATTCTATCTCATTTTCCAGATATTTGCACGGCACGGCAGCCGCCGCCCACAATCCAGCATGGTTGCGGTCTCAATTATAGCCTAAGATATGGAGGAGTGCTTAATCCTCGAAGTATCGAGAGGAAGGCTTGAATGATCAAGCGACGTTCAGGCGTACATATATTCCGATCTCTGCTTCTTCCAGAAATCATTGTTTTCGATTCTGAACGCTGTGCAGCACCGTGCGCTGTTCGCAAAGGTCCCGCCTGGTGCGGACGGCGATTCAAAAGATATTTTAAAACTACTTCAGTCCCAGTGGCAGTTGCGGTCTAATATATGGCGACGTTCAATACCTGACAAGGCAGCCAGTCAATGTTGCATCGCAATACGATTGGCTTTCTCATATCAGAGCCTCTTGTACATTACGTTCTGGGTCGTATGCATGAAAGCTGCATCTGTGCAACAGTGTGCAACGTGTGAGGGGCTCCATGCGTCCCCTCCACGACCCCGCAGGCGCTGACAGGCTAGCCAGACGCAGTGCCAGCGCATCAACATGACGTGAATTGGAATGCCCTATTCGATGGTCTCGCGATAATTTATGAGTGCCAAACGCAAAAAAAAAGTACAGCTTTTGGTTGTGTAGATGATTCCATAATCCTGCTGCGTTTCCGTCTGAGGTTATGAAGTCTGTCCGAAATTACCTCCTGCCCAGCGACAACCGGATCGGTATCAGGTCGGCATCTACTCCCCCAATGTTGTAATTTAAGCAAGCCTTGTGTTATGATTCTTGATTCCTGCATTAAACCTCGTTGCACCCCGTTGCCGTATCATGATTATTAAGAGCTTCAAGAGGCACCGAGTAGTAACTCACATCACCCACACTTAATGCAGGGAAGGAATGCCCACATCCGTTCAGTCTCGTTTGACAATTTTTTGGCCCCAGAGATTGGTCTCTCATATCCCTATTTGAATTATAGGCTCGCAATTCTCCTTCGCGCTGGCCACCACTGAAAGTCGATAACAGCGTTTCCCACTTCATGTGCTTCTGCATGCGCGGGCAAGTCAACCAATGAAGACCTGATAGTTCTCACACTTTAACCTGATGCGTGCCGATGCATATGGGGCGACATGAGAGCTGAGGCTCGGACAATGAATAGCTCGTAGGACCAGGAAAGCGCTCTGTCAACGAGACAAAGTTGCCTTTTTTACCTGATTTGAAACTGAAAACCCCTCAGTATTTCTCTATCTTGTTCTTCCATACCCGAAATTTGGTCCAACCTTGAATCGCCTTACAAGAGACCTTACCAACAACTTAATGTCCTATTCCGACAGCTCAAGATCATCCAGATTCTTCATACAGGGACCGTTTGCACCCTCCAGCCCTCCGCTTTCAGAAGCTGAAACCGCAATCAATTCATCTCCGCAACCTTCACCAAATACATGTAAATGCCCGAAGGCTAAGTGCAGGGTCAATTACCCTTATGGTGATCCAAACGACCCCGGGAAAAGACTGGACGAACCATGTCATGGCTACCCAGAGCTTGCCGATTTGATAGTCCAACACCCTGGCTTCGAATCTTTTCAAGTATTTAGAGGTCTGCAAATCAAAAACTTGCTGTATTATCAAGCTCAGCTTGCCGACTTAAGGAAAAGGTTGCATGAATTGGAGTGGGACGATCACCGTTCCGACATCCACGATGCCGAGAAGCGATGCGAAAACTTCACAACGTTGATAGAGTCTGCGAAAAGCGATGATCCGGAACAGATAGAAATGATCATGGATATACGGAAGATCTTGAAAGAATACAGTAAGTTAACCAGTCAATGAAATCAAGCCACTGAGCGCTAATCATTTCGAAAGACAAGGCACTGTTGCAATACGCGAAAATCAGCGAACTTCCAGCAGCGGACGAGTTTAACGTCGAGGGCCTGCGCAGATGGCTTAGAGATCCGAGGCTAGGGGATTATCCTATAAAGGGCCCGGGGCAAGATATTTGGGGTCCTCTTAGCGGCGAGGGTTCTGATCTTCATGACAACAAGACTCTCAAAGAGAACTTTGTACACATGTTACGAAGCCTAACCATCTTTTGGCAGAAAACGCCATCAAAGGAAGAGCTGAAGTACAAGCCTGATCTCATCGTTCCACGCAAGAAAAAGGAGGAGGATGGTTTCACGCAATGGATTGCCAAGGATTGGCTTCCCTTCTGGCACAGTCTCAGAGGCACGCTCGCTACGTGCATGGACGTAGGCTTCACCACAAACAATGAAAAGAAGGCTAGGCGTTTATCAGTCTCAACAGTTACCGTAACTCTCATGAAATGGTCCTCCAACCTTTCGGGCACAATTCGACGCAGATCTTCCAGTTCTTCCCAAGGCTCGAATTCAGGGAATGCCTCTCAGGATTGCCCCACCATCGCAACATATCGCTTGAGTCGTATGCGCAAATTTACTTCTTTCGTTGCAACTGTCGTTGCCTGTCTCCTTCCTACTGCTGCCATAGCTGTGCTAGCAACTATCCATAGCCAGGCTAAACTCATTGGCTTCATCGCATTATTCACTGCTATCTTTGCCATTGGACTTATGGGCCTCACGGACGCTAGCACATCGAGGACCGATATCTTCACTGCTACTGCTGCGTAAGTACTTGAAAGGTTGCAAGCTGTGAGAAGATGCTAATGAAAGCCAGGTTCTCCGCTGTCCTCGTTGTGTTTGTGCAGAATAATCAGCCGAGCGGATATATTGGGACTGACGGGACGCAGCAATTGTCGAAGCTCGGAGGCTGATTTTGATTGTGTTTGTTTTCAATATGTTAGTCTTCGCGTGGGACTTGTCGGTTCGTATTGAAAAGTGGGCGTTCTGGAATTTCTGCTCTCTTGGCTACAATTTGAAGCCCTGCTGTAGTTTCGCTATCTTATTTTATCCAATTACTTTCTAAGCAAAGGTGTTGTTGCTTTCTAGGAAAATCTTTCGAGACAAACTGTGTTCGAAGAGATAGCACCACAAACTAGCTCTGTTGCCTGTTAGATCAGTAAAATTATTCGTGTTCCCTACTGCATCCCCAACCGTTGGTATCCCTTGAGCTTCACATGCTTGGCATAATTATGTGCTAGGCTATTAGCAATGCCGAATAGCCCACAAGGGAGCCAAGCAGGCGACGGAGGGCCACCTGAGCGGCGTCGAACGATCAAGTCCCAACTGACGCTTCGACGCAGAGGAACTGGAATATCTACGAAGTCGAACAAAGAAAAAGAGAAGGAACCCTTTCAAGAGCATTTTGCTTGCTACGAAGACTTGACTTGGGAGGCGTTAAAGGCCTATTTGCTGCAAAAATGGCCGCATATTGGGCTTGAGGAGCGGGAGGTATGAGCTGTCGTGGCAGGGCTTGGGGTACGTGATACTGACGTGATCGTCTAGGAATTGGATCAATAGTTGTTTGAGATACCTGAGCGCTTGACGGATGTGCGTCTCCATTTTACGTTCATGCTTGATAACAGCGAATTCCGAGTACATGCTAACATTTCATGTGCTAAAAGGAAGATAAGAATAACATCGCTGCTTGGCGATACAGCAATGAGCCAGTGCGACGTCGCTCAAAGACATCTGAATGAAGGGTGTGTGTCGAGATGATAAGGAAGAGGTGGCTTAGAGCCAGCTCAGCTCAGCCAAACCACACGGCGTTCCACATTGATAGGAGCCTTGTCGCCTTGATACCAGACCAATAGAAATGTCTTGTGTTGCAATGTTTCACGGCTGATCACATGTGCGCCTTGTGGCACTTTCTTCTTCGCTGGGATTAGCTCTGACTAGAATGCGCAGCCCCTTCACTTCATATTCTCAAGTAGAGCTTCTAGGGCTATAATTTTTCGAATTCATATCTAATTCTTCGGCACCTTCGGAGACTCCTTCAACTTGATCCATTGCCTCTTATCTTGCAAAAGGACTTTCTGTGATGAACGGTGCCTCCATACTTGCCGCTGCCTACTAGTTTCCAAAAGTCGTACCTCGACCGAGATTCTTACCCGCGTAATCTAATCCAGAGAACCGTGAGCACGTATCCGAGTGCACTGGCGGCATATGCGATGAGGCTGGATTTTGTGGCTCCGAACCTGTTCGTAACGGATGTCGCTGAAGTGGACGTCCCGATTCGGGATCTGCAAACTAACGACGGCAACGGAGAAGGTTTGCCCCTTATAACTTCATTCTGAAAACGTATGCTAAGAAGGTGGAATAGAATTACATAAGTTGAACATCAACATGCCAGGTGAACTCACAAGTTGGTTTGGGCTCAAGATAGTTCAGGACCTCAATGATCCTCAGAACCCAGTGGTTGCTGTCCAGCAGAAAGATCCAAAATGCCGAGTCGTATATATCTATGGTACCAACTCAAGAGTCCGTCTCAGAATTACTCGCTCGATGCTATTAGAGCTCCTCACGTTCCACCAGGTGATGCCAGAATATCTAGACTTCATCTCTATCTTCGGTCTCCCGAGCGAGGCGCAAGATTTGAGATTCAGCAGCTTTCGAGAGCAGAAGAACCTCAAACTACAGCATGGAAGCGCTGGAATTGTCAATTTGGGCCGGTCGGGGAGACGTTATCAACTTTGCTACATTTTGAGGGGGGTCACCTCTGTGTCTGGATACCCAGATCCAATTAGCCACGAGAATCAATGGTTGATAAAGTATGCCGCTTTTTATCACCAGCTTGATGTAGTTGGAGGCAACGCTCTCTGGATTGTGACAAAAGGTGGCTTGGATATACAGCAGCGGTTCAAAGAGCTTACGGGAAAGGATGCGAAAGGATGCGAGACCCGAAGATAAAGCCTTTGAAAGCCCTG
Source organism: Mollisiaceae sp. DMI_Dod_QoI (assembly GCA_009613015.1). NCBI lineage: Eukaryota > Fungi > Ascomycota > Leotiomycetes > Helotiales > Mollisiaceae > Mollisiaceae sp. DMI_Dod_QoI. The sequence goes on from VXCB01000077.1 coordinate 174,592, forward strand.
ACGAATGCTTTCGGTCGAGCCTCTCTGCTCATTTACTTTTCTGTCACTGGTCAACTGAAGATCGGCGAGGGTATATTAAATCATTGGAATATATGATTGAAAAAGATGTAAGTGAAATGTGAATCAATCATTGCGTAGTCATACGTTAATTCAACCTTTCAAGACGGAAATGGCGGTATTGGGTCCAACTGGGAAAGGGCATCATCACCACATATATACTGCGAGAGACATCCGCAGCCTTCAGCAATGGGCCGAAAAGGTCCGCGAGGTAACCCCTGTCATTAAGTCAAATATAGACGTGATGACATCGCTTCGCCGATTTTACACCGATCTTCGGGATAACGAAGAGTTTCCCATGAGGCAGTCCTGCGGTAATGATATTGGTGTCTTTGCCAGCCAGCTCGGTAATCTTATAGATGACTTGTCGCTACAAATTGACCGGGGAGATACACTTGTCAGAATTACGACTGACAGGATGGAACTAGTGAAAGAGCATCGACTTGAAAGGCTAAACCAGAACATGGAAAAGGAAGCCATCATAGTGCGGATCATCACGATTGTGACGCTGATCTATCTTCCTGCAACGTTTGTGTTTACATTCTTCAGTACGGATGTTATCAAGTTTCAAGGTCAGGGAGAAGATAAAGAAAGTTTCTCGAACGTCGCGATGGAGAGATGGGTGCAGGTCACCTTGTCGCTGACTATATTGACGATTGTAGCTGCATATATTGGCAAGAGTCTGGCGGAGAGGAGATGGCAGCGTGAGGTACGGCCGATGGATGCAGAAGACTTGCGTCGACGACACTGGATATCTGAAAAATGGAGATGGCGCCCGAGAGCATCATCTTCTGTGGAAAGCAAGGTGTAAGAGCAGTGGAGATTTTTCTTTTTGGATCTATAGAAGGAAGGTATCTTGGATGCTCGAGCTAGACGAAGCGTCCAAAAAGAGGTTTGCCAAGTTAGGTTACGAAAAGTATGTACCCCTCACAGCCCCTATCAAGAATACTTGACAACAAAAGAAATCAATTAACAGTGAATAGAAAACCTATACTCAAATTCATCTCCCTAAAGGCGCTTGAAGTCAAATCAAGAAGTTTGGAAGGGGGACAAAGGTATAGCGACACAAAAGAAAAAGTTGAGGTACAAAGTTTCTGTGTGCAAGATCTGGTGGTAAACCAGCAATTTTCACACAAGAAAGTTGCCAATGGTCATACTAGGTTTGTGTGATGGCACTTATTTATAGGTATCCTCTTCGATCCTCAAGTCACGTGATAGTCGAGGCTCCACTACCTAGGTACTTACCTACCTAGGTATCCAGGTAAGTGGCAGCAGTTGCGTCACCAGCACCCATCCATGAAGGAATTAAAAGAATCACTCGAACCGACAGACCATAAAAGACATCTAGCAAGCACATCAAATATCAAGAATCAAGAACGAGGATGAAGATGAAGATGAAAATATAAAATTTCAAAACCGGTCATCAAGCTCACGAAGAGCGATGGTATTCTAAGGTAACGCCGTCCATCCATCCAAATCTAAAAAAGACACCGTTCCCATCTATCTATCTACCATTCATCTAAATTGCACCTCGCATATTCTATTCCAAACAAAGAAGATTCGTAACCAACCATCCTTTCAAATCAATCATCAACTGATATCCTCTACTCCACAGCGGAAACCGAGTGACCCGCCGTAACGGGATTCATCGCATCACTCCAATTAAACTTAAAATCCTCTCCCAGCTCCCTCTTACACGCGGCCTTAACCGCCTCCAGCACATCATCAAAGACGCCAAAACTCGCCGGATTCTTCTCATCATTCTGCCCCGGTCCACCTTGGAACACCCCCGTTCTCACCAGACAAGTATTCCAGCCATACATATTACCACCCACGATATCGGATTGGGGATTGTCGCCGATCATGTAGATGTTGCTTGGGAGTTTTTCTTCGTTGTGGATGGTGTCCATCCAGGAGGTCATGACTTCGTCGGCATATTTGTAGGTCGCGAGTTCGGGCTTGCCGTAGACCACGCGCTCGAGTTCCACGCCGGTGATGGCTTTGTAGATGGCTTCGAGGGCGATGCGGAATGTGCCTTGGGACATGCGGGGGGTGGGGTGTTCGGTGGGACAGAGGAGGTCGCCTTGGGAGAAGTAGATGGGGATGCGTTGGGAGATGGGGTCTTTAGCGCGAGTGCCGAGGACGCCGTTTTCGGATTGGAGGAGGTCCATGATGATTTGGAGATCGGTGGCGTAGTCGCGAGAATCGGAGAAGACGAGGATGGCGTCAATCTTGACTTTGGAGAAATCTCGAGGAGTGGAGGTGGCGCGTTGTTCGGCTGTGAAGAATTCTTTGAGGGGAGAAATGGTGGATTGAGATGCGACGATGTCGTTGGGTACGATGATGTCTTTGAATCCGTACTGCTTGGCAACTTCTCGGCATTGGTAATTCTCTCCTCCGACTACGAGGACTGTGTCATAATACTCCGATAGAGCAGACATCGGCGTGTGGGATTGGATGAATTGCTCGGTCGAAATAGGAGAGTATAGGATCTTTGAGAGTTGAGCGCAGCGAGCCGCTTCTGGCTTGCCAGAACCGTTGGTGAGGAAGATATGTGGGATCTTGATGCCAAGCTCGTTGTCGCCGTTGAGGATTTCCAAGACGCGCTTTCCTTCGGGAATGAGGCGGTCGCCGTGAACAAGGACGCCGTCGATGTCGAAAGCGAAGGCCATGTCTTTTGCAGCGGCGGTCTTGACTGATGACATGTCTTGGACTTGGGAGGAGAGGATGTCACGCGTTGGTTGAATTGGAGGCATTCCAGGTCTGGTTGGTCTGCCATCTGCCATTGTAACTGATGATAAGCGGGATTGACGCTTCGATCGTGGAATTGGGAGTGAGGCTCCGAAGCTGTTTCGAGAACCTCGTCGGTCGACTTGAGAGGGCGACATGCTTAGAGAGTGCATAAGAGCTTCACTCTCAGCAATTGATGATCTGGTTGCTGGAACCTCGATAGCTCCAGTGGTCTTCTCGCCATTTGGAATGGCGAGGGATGATTGCGGGTGCTTGGCAGGAGATCCATTGCTGACAATCTTCTGCAGACGAGCTACCTGCTCGGCGGAGGGAGTTGAAGGTCTCTGTGCCTCAACGCCAAAGTCACTGTCTTCGAAAACAGGCATGATGGAAAGTAGAACAGGAAGGGTGAGAGGAGAGAAGAAAGCTGAAGTGAGATGGGTTCTGGAAAGATGTGTTAGAGGAATATGAAAGAGTTCAAATTCAAGGCGAGAATATGAGATGAAAAACAATCTAAACCCCACTGCGAGCTCACCGTATATATCTAGCACGCCTCTCGTATGAAACGAGACTAGAAGATTCTTAGGAGATGAAGTGAAAACGCTGCAAAATCCGCAGAGACCAAGCATGTGAAGTCATTGATAGCGGATAGCTCGCTTGGGCCACTACCAATCATGCTCAGTTCCCACCCAAAGGCTTCAAGCATCACCAATCTCGCCATCAGCCGCATTGGTGAGTACCACTGAAACTTCAGGTCCCAGTTCTATGAGATGACGGTGTGCGAAAGTCTCTATCAAAAGTGGATTCGAGCCTCGCCATAGAGGCTGACCCAGACCTGACTGGTGCAAGCGTGCATCAGGTCTCTCCATTTGTTATCTTGCTCAGGTCCAACGTTCTCTCTCCTATCCATTTAACCAGTCTGACCCATGGTTCAGATAAGGTCATGAAGCGGAGCATTCAGCGAGTCTCTCAGTCTCATTCGCGTCGAAGATGTGTGAGGTGAGAATAAGGATCCAGCATGACGTCGAGGTGGCCACTTAGTACAGGGCTGACCGCAGTTTCGCCGAGGGCACGAAAACGGGATAGAGACGTGCATGCTGGGTAGCGATATCGAAGATGATCCACTTTCGGGTTGCCTGTTCGGATGTTCCTCTTTTTTTGATGCACAACGGAGGCTCTCGGGAAGAGTGGAAGAGTGGCAGGATGGATAGTTAAAGCGACGTTTAGGGGACTTCCCAGGCACAGGTCTGAGGAAGGCATGCGCCCCTGAAGATGATGGCGGCGATCATGGTCAGTGATGATTGATGATCGATGAGTGCCGAACGGAGGGACAAAGGTGTGCGGAAGGGAACATTGTGATAGGCCATCGCGGAAGGTAGTTCGTACCTTGGGACAGTCCTTTCACAAGCTTTGCAGGCCATGTCAGTCCCAGCCAGTCCCAGCGGGATCGACCTCCGGCATTGGTGCGGTGCCAAGCCTGACCTCGGCTGTTTCGCGCTAGAAGCGCACTAGAAAACCCTTACGGGATAGCGTCTTCCGAGCCTTGCCCTGCTTGTGCGACTCAAGGTCAACATCAACTCAGGGTCCAAACTTGCCCGAGTCTGGGCCACGGCCACTTCGACCCACACAATCAACCCCCCTTCACCTCTCGATGCCGCTCCCTGACTCGACCGTCTCAAGGACCAAGGACACCGCAAGAAAGGATGTTCTGCTACTCGGCCGCAATGCCAGCAAAGAGAATGACACGGATAGAAACCAGAACGTCATACACCGCTGTTGTTGAGCAATGGTAGGTGCTGCGACGAATCTCGCCCGAAGAAAACTCGGTACAGAGTCTGCATCCGTTGAGGACACGATGATTGATATACCACACTCACATTCAGGCAATTGACCTAGCAGTAGGACCCACTCCTCACACAGACAACCCTCGCTGTTGACATTCTTCCCCCCACGCTCCGACGACGAATATATTTGGCTTCACCATCGACAGATCCTTCGCTATACACGACTCAAGATATCCAGCACAAAATGGCAGCACCAGCAGTCACCGGCCCTATTCTCACCCTCAATAATGGCCTTCAGATGCCCGCGCTCGGCTTTGGCACGTTCGCGAACGAGGGCAGCAAGGGAGAAACGCACAAAGCGGTCGTTCACGCCTTGAACGCAGGATACAGACACCTCGATTGCGCTTGGTTCTACCAAAATGAAGAAGAAGTCGGGTCTGGAATCCGCGAGTTTTTGTCACAGAATCCATCTGTCAAGCGGGAAGACATTTTCATTACGACAAAAGTCTGGAATCATTTGCACGAGCCGGAAGACGTGGAGTGGAGTTTGAAGGATTCTCTGAAGAAACTACAAACTCCCTATGTTGACGCATTTCTGATCCACTGGCCCATCGCTTCAGAGAAGAATCCAGACCGAAGTGTGAAGATCGGATCTGATGGCAAGGTGAGCCATTTACCCTCGCTGCATTCTCGCAAAGCTTTCTGCAGACCCAAAAGCTGACCCCACCAGTACGTCATCAACCAGTCCCTCACCAACGACCCCTCACCTACCTGGTCTGCCATGGAAAAGCTCTACTCCGATGGTCTGACTAAATCCATCGGCCTGTCCAACTTCACAGAAAAGGGCATTGCCAAGCTCCTCACATACGCCAAGGTGATGCCTGCCATGAACCAGATCGAGATCCACCCTTTCCTTCCTCAGCAACCTTTGATCGATTACTGCTTGTCGCAAAGCATAATCCCAGTTGCGTATTCACCGCTCGGTTCCCAGGATCAGGTTCCCGGGACTGGAGAGAAAGTGTCGACAAACAAGGAACTGAATAAAATTGCAGAGAAGAATGGGTGGACACTCGCACAGGTGTTAATTGCTTGGGGTATCAAGAGAGGGTACGCTGTTCTGCCAAAGAGCAGTAACGAGAGCAGAATAAACAGCAACGCCAAGCTGGTTGAGCTCAGCAAGGCGGATTTCGACGCTGTGAACGCAGTCGCGGAAGGAAGATGGAGTCGATTTGTCAACATGAAGGATACGTTTGGTTACGATGTCTGGCCCGAAGAGGTTACGGTTGCAAAGTAGGTAGAGCTGGTCTCTATTGGGGTTTGGATACAGGTATAGATGCATAGAGATGGCGTTTAGATTTAAAGAGGCAGATCTAGATTTTGCATATCACTGTTACCAATATCTGATTTTGAAATTACCTTTTTTTCGTGCTGCTTTTTTTCTTTTCTAATTTCATTCACCAACTATTTTTTGATATTTTCTCTGCTGCAAATCAGATGCTGTTCCCAGTGTGGCAAGTGCCAATGATTAGGGAGTATATATTACATTCCTATCTTGGTCCCCTCAACTGAAAATCAATACCCATATCCTCCAAAAAAGAAGATGCCAATCTCCAGCAGTTGTTGTTGCTTTTCATTATCTCCTTCAATCCCCTTCTTCAATTCTCCACACCTCTCCTCATACACCTTGCCAACTGCTTCGAAATGAAACTTCTCGCTGTCAACACCTTCAATTGTCATCTCTCGAACTCCTCGGATGAGTGATCTCAAGCTTCCATCTCTACTTTTTAGTTTCAGACGGGAAAGTTTTTCTTAAGATGCTATGTATTTTTTCGCTTTTTTGATAAGGAATCGAGTCATCTCATTGCAAAAGCGGGTTGAGCGGGTTGAGGAAGTTGACAGCAAAAGATCTCAATTTGATAGCGATAAGTTTTGGTATAGTTAATACAAGGATAATGTGCTATCCTCTTTGGTCTATGTGCCCCGGACGGAGAACGATAAGCAACTTCAATCCGCACCATGCATGCTTACAGAAGTCGCATTTGATGACCGGATTACCCAGTCAATCTTCTGCGCCTACTCCGCACATGTTCTAGAATCCTTTGTTTGCTCTTTCAAGGCTATATATACTTATCTCCCTCAACCTAAGTTCCCACGAGGCAATTCACTATAGTTTATGACTCATCCTTTTTCCAACGAAGAAAGTATGATTGTGCGCCAGGGAGGGGAGGTAGCACGTGACTTTACAGCTAATTCTTTTATACCTATAAAAGACCTCTCCCTATCGTTTTAATTTAGACAATAACATCCTACCAAGACAGCTTGCTTTGACCAGGGGAGGGGTGGAGAGAATATCATTGACGAAAGCTGCTGGTATTTCTTTAGATTACTTATAGATAAACAGGTAAGTGTTTAATTAAAGATTTATTTATAGCTTATCCTTTCTCCAATTTGTAGAAAAAGCTTTATCATAATACATCTCATCTTAGCTTTCAACTTTAAGTTCAGTTGATAGCACAAACAAAATCTTGACAGCAACTCATCCCATCCCATCCCATCCCACCCATCCACCTTCCCCAACCCTACCTACACACCAACCATTACCGTCCCTCGTATACACAACCACACACCCACCATACCTCAACCCAATTCCAACATCAAGCAACATCCACATCCAATCCGCAACCACAACGCAGCACTATCATCGGCACGGCTGTCTAGGTATGTAGATGATTTAAACTCCGAGGATTACCCGGCATTGCAATATATATATAAAAAACTAAGCACAAAAAATCCCGAAATTTCGCCTCTCGGGTCTTGTGTCATTTGCCTTAAAAGTGAATTAGACTTTTTACATATTCACTTTCCAAAAATACATTAATTACCCTTTACTAACTTATTCACTAATTTAATATATATATATATTATATGAAAAAGTGAATCCTAATTCTTGCTCTCCTTTAACTATTGTACTTTTACTACTTTTAATTAGCGGTTTTAGCTTTGGGTTAATAAAGGAGTGAAATGCATTTATTATAAACTTTCTTTTTACTATTAATTCTTTTGCTTTATACTAATTTGGTTGGTTTGGATAGGAAAAATAAATAGAAGGTAAATATTTGAGATTAAATTAAGGCTTTTTAGGAGGAGAATATTACGGATAAGAATTTGGAATTAGATGTAAAATATCTAAAATAAATATTTGAGATAATTTCATTATTTAAAAGCTCAAATATATATAACTATTAAACAAACATTCTCAGGGCATTTCTTATTAAAAATGTTCTAATTATAAAATTTACATTTCGAATTACAAAATTATTATTTTTAAATAAAAGAAAGCGCCCGAACTCAGAAATGAGGATCGAGTCGATGGCTCTGAAGAGCATAGAGACTACCTGTTTTATGCAAGGAATCAAAAATCTTCCCGAGCATATCTGCAGAAGCATCATTCTCTGCGGCAGATTTGATTTCGGCGAGCCCAATACTCATGACGCAGCACTATTATGTCTCCAAGCTGCTCGAAGCGCTCCCCTCTGGGACCCTAATGTAAATCAAATTCTCTCTTAGCAGAGAAAGTGCGTAGGTGACATGGCTGGCCCAGTATTTTCCTTTCGTGATGCCTCGCTAGCAAGGCTCGAAGGGCCAATGGCGCCAAATAATTGGCATCAAGCGGAATCCGATTCTCTAAGCTCTAGGACCGTAGCATTGAGATCTATAACAAGTGATCTAAGCTCACTCGTGATATGTTCTGAAATATTTCATCAAAGTCAATGTTTCGGCATCTTGCGCAGAGCATTGGTGACTCAGATGGGGAGGTTCCATTGCCGAGTTTTGTAATAGGGCTCAAGAGGGAGCATTAGCTCGAACTGTATTGAAACTCAACGCTTCCTAATTGCACATCCTGACCTCGTGATAGTGATGTAGATGAATAGGAGACTGGAAATTTCTCTGTTCGGGCCACCGTAGCTTGGGAGGGGAGGCTCAGGAGGGTACATCTGAATATCACCCTTGCACTGCGCTTTGCTCAAAACAGCAAGGCTGAGCGCTAGTAACATGTGACACAACATCTCGTCCTCTTCTTGCTGTAAGACAGATGTTGCAACAAGAATATTATTTCGACCGATGATTATGAAGGTGGTCATCTTCGCCAGACTTCTCTGGTGTTACAGTGGGCGATGCTTATTCAGCAAATGAATCCCACCAGAATCCGAAAGGATCTGCCTATCTTCCCGTGTGATCAGAGCCTGTCCAATGCTGCGGTGCCTCCAAGATCGAGGGCGCAGCACCTGGGCGTCAATATTGTGGCTGCCTGTTAGCCGTCTTTTCTTCCCTTGCTACATTTATTAACGGAAGTTTTGGACTATTCCCACTTGAAATCTTCTTCTCTCAGCCTGGCTATACTTTCGGCCATCTTACTTATTGCAGATTTGTTTATTCTCGTGGTCGGATAGCACTCCACCTTCTTTTTATACATGCCATCGCTCCCACGCTCCTGAAGATCCGAACCTACACTTTCTAGCCATGGAGACCACCGGTTCGGACCCAAGCAGACTAGATCTGAACATGCGTATACAAAGTGCCAACATTGCATCGCAGTTGATCGCTATCTCTATGGCGCCCATGGCGTGCGACATGCACGAATTCTGCGACGGAAGCTGTTCGGCTGAAGGCCCAACAACCATCTTCCAGCCACTCAGAGTCGGAGAGTTGGACTTTCAGGCTTCCATCAAGGACCCAGAAAGGAGTAATCTACCCTTAGTGCAAGAAAACCCCGTTCAAGTGCCGGTTGAAGAGTTCAACTACACCCCGATCGACTCCAAGTCGGGTGAAATCAGAGTTTTTCGCATCCAAGAGACTGAATTCAGAGCGGATCCTATCGTAGCGAGTATGTTCACCGTCAATTTGAATAGCACAGACCGTCCAAAGTACAGTGCTCTGTCTTACAACTGGGGAGAGGCGAAGTTTGACCACATCATCATTTGCGATGGAAAAGTGCTGAAGGTGAACGCCTCGTTGCATGAATGTCTCAAGCGACACCGTCAAGATCGATTCGAAAAACCGCCACTATTTTGGGCTGATGCAATCTGTATAAATCAGAAAGATAAGCATGAGGTCAACTCCCAGATACCGCTGATGGGCGCAATCTACCAACTTGCCGAGACGGTATTTGTGGACCTCGGGGACGTTCCATTGTACTGGTACATGGCGTACGACCTGATGCATCGGTATAGGGTCATTCGACAAGTTAATCAAGATCAGGCTCTGGCAAGAACAAACAATTTCAATCAAATTTACGGGCTACCACCGTTTGAGCACGACGCATGGAAAGCTTTCCTACAGCTTTTCTCATCTCCATGGTTCAACAGGACCTGGACCATCCAGGAGATGGTTCTGGCTCGCAATATTCGCGTTCGCTTTGGACGTTTCAATTTTGACTGGACCGAAATTGTTCACACTACCGAGTTGATACAACTGCAAAGGGGTCCGATAACAGCAATGATCTCGTTTGAAGGGCAGGTAGGGATGCTCAACTTCAATCGTATCCTACGTATTCGAATCGACTTCAAAAGTGGACGCCTGACTCCATTGCAACTGCTATGGCGAACTCGCGACTGCCAGGTCTCGAACCCCAGAGACAAAGTTGTTGCACTACTGGGCATGCTCACGAACCAACGATCAGCGTTCCTGCTAGACTATACCTGGCCAACAGATAAACTCTTTTACCACTTCGACGCCTACGTTCTCAAGTATTTTCCTTTTTCGGAACGAGCGGCAATGCTATCGTACGCTGGGCTCCAATTCAGGGAGATCGAAGGGAGCAAGTTGCCATCCTGGGCACCGGACTGGCTGGCACACTCCGGCACGGGTCCTGTGGTGTTTTCAACCCTTCGTGAAAAGCCATTTAATGCTGCAAAGGGAACGCTTCCAGTCATGTATGCACTTGGCGACTTTGAAAAGGGCGGAAGTTTCATTACACAGACTTCAATCTGTCTGGGTAAAATTACCCATTTAAGTGGAGATACAGATCGCGAGTCTAAGGGAGAATCCCCTGGTCAGGATTCCATCCAGCTAGAAGCGAAAACTCATGAGGAACTCTTAGGGAAGGTACTTTCGGGTGCGGAAGCAGCGTGGCTAAGGTGGTACAAGGATTCTTTGCAAGTTCTCAACTCCGCCATTGCTGATAACAAATTGCGATATGACGATCCAAATGAAGCCCTTTCGGTGACGCTGCTAGGAGGGGATCAGTATATCGGCGATTGTGCAACACACAACTCGGTACCTATCCTTGAGCCACAGAACGCGCTCACTGAAATGGTAGCGAAAATCAATTTGGGAGAGGCTTTCGAATCTGTCGGGTTAAGTGCTGTGGACTTGTACAGAACTCAGACGGCCGTCGCTTGCAGAAAACGCAGATTTGCCATCACAGATGAAGGCTACATAGGCCTGGTGCCTTTATGTAGTGAGGTAGGCGACGGTGTATACATTCTAGGTGGCGTTTCAGTGCCCTTTGTAATGCGCCGCAAAGGCTCTAAGGAATTTGTATTAGTTGGCGACGCGTACATCCATGGTGTAATGGAGGGCGAAGCTGCTGAGAAAGTAGAATTCCCAGATCAATGGGAACCTGTTTTTATATTCTAGTGCATAATAATACCTTCAGAGGTCATTTCATTTTACATTATAGCTATATTTTTATACTTTATCTCTTGTACGAATTTTCGCAGGAATCGAACCCGAATCCTACGCTAAGTGTTGGTCCGTCTGGGTGATCACCTAAGACCTGAATCACCTATGGCACAACTGTACTCTTTCAAATGATTCTTATATCCTTAAATGCTCTTTCCTTTTAAGGGAAGGGGGCGGCGATATAATTATAGCGGAAAACTAGCTCGAAATAGGGGTGCTTGAAGACTGGTTTAGGTGTCACGTGCTAGCCGCCACCTTGCACAGCTCCTCCCTCAGTTATCAGTACTTATGTACCGACATGAAGCTATATCATAACTTGAGAAATACTTATGTCCTCTCTATCTATCAGCCTCCGAGAGACAATTCTTGCCAGCGGCTTTTTGCACGCTTCTCAAAATGGGGCTAATGGCAAACCCTATGTATTTGTATCTTTTGATAAATTTGAGAAATTATAACAAATTCAATACTTCCAAATCATACTTCCTTCTCATAATCCAGCAATAAAGTATCTGTATCTCTACCAAGCGTCACCCAAGTCTTCCCACATATACTCCCAGTACTGACCTGGCTCTTATTTACCATCCAATCAAGTCCAGATATCTTATTCGCCATTTTCCCACCTCTATCACCCAGAGCCTCGGCAATGTTTCTACAGCCGCCCTTCCAACTACTCACAATCACTGCCTCAATATCCATGTAATTCCATTTCCCCATTTCCCTCCAAAACATCGTCCTGATCGCTTCTTCAAACGTTATTATCACAATCACCAAATTAAACACAAATATAGCATAGATGTAACCTCTCTGTCTAATTTTAAGCGCCATAGTGGTGACAACCGCTTCTGTTACAGTCGACTGGTTCCCAACCATGAGTTGCGCGCTTGCGTACCCAACGAGAATATCATCCAGCATCGCGGCAACAGCATTTGTAACTCCAACAAGAGTGGCTGTTGCTTCCGTCGGTGGGGTAGTGGAATTTTCTTGCGAGATGTTGTAATTCCCAATGCTGCTCATGAAAGAGTTCCCCAATAGCGACTGATATAGATTCGTTTGGTCGTTTGAGATGAGCTCCAATTGGCGGGTGGAGGTATGGGCAATATTGCCTTCTAAGTTGATATCTTCGCTGCTTGATATGGGAAGCACAGTGATATTTTTCGCTTTGACGTCGACGGTGATGTTGAAAAGCGTTGGGATATAGTCCACCGAACACTGAGTCTCATTCAGGAAAGCATAGTTGGATCCGGCGGCAATTCCCACGTATTTCGTACCATTTGTTTGGGCTGCAGCTACGCCAATAGCAACGATGGATGGGCCGTCATCACGGCCGATATATGTCGAGCGTTCTCCCGCGCCGTTGCTGTTCGGTAGTGGACCTACTGCTTCCCATAGAAGGGAAATATCATCTGAAATGAGAACAAAATCCGTGCTTGAATTATAGATACACTTGACGCCGACATTGTATCCCGTTTCCTGATATATATATGACATCGTGAAAGTATTATTGAGAATATTGTCGTCCATAAGCCCAGCTGGCGCTCCGACTCCGTAAGAACGACCGATATAGGTGAAACCTGAATTGTCAAGCTTGACGTGCTTTCTTGGGCTTCCATCCACAGTCGTGGCAGAGGATGCTGAGGACAGAAGAGCGCCTTCCATTGTGATACCCACGTTATAAGAAAAGACTCCTTTTGTATTTCTGACCTCTGACCTCTGAGCCACGTCCCCAAACTCGGAAGGATACTCAAGTATGAGTGAAGTATTATCGTATGAAGGTATCCTAACACTCGATGTGCAAGTCTTGGAGACGGTAATTGGTGACAGAGCACCTGCCCAAAGCGCAGAGGGAATTACTGTTACGCCCATGAACAACAGGAGCGGTAGTAAATATTCGAGAGGCAGACGCCAGCTTATGCGCAGTGCGCACAAATGGGACCAAAATCGAAGGTGGTTCAATGAAGCTTTAGTCCGGTTGAAGCGCAGCCTCGTAGCTCGATTGACCAACGTGCACAAGATAGTGACCTGAATGAACGTAAAAACGTTTGAAAGCAACTGTACAACAATTTGAGTCGAAGCTCTGTTGTTCTCCACGAAGTCGTATAAAGATGAAGATAACACCCAACCTCGTTGCTGAGCTACAACTAGAATTGAACTAATCGAGCTTGTTATGAGGAGGCCGAAAAATAGCGCATTCTCCGCTTCACAAGAAGAGAAGCGGCTACCTTTAGATTTCGTGTACAGTTCTTGCTCTCCGACCTCAACATCTTGCTTGCCGACATCCCATTTCCCAGACAGATCCGGCAGCGGTTTGCGAGTTGTTCGATGGTGTGAGGAGAGGAGCGACTGAGCCTGAGCTTCTTCCATGGCGCAAAGATTGTGAGGACCAGGAGATTGAGAATTATTATCTCTAGGCAGTAAGGAGGAAAGAGAGAACGAAAGAAACATCAAATATGTAAGTCTGGCATCGGGTCGTTATCTCACAGTACGCGAGATGTTGGAAACTTGAGGCCATTTAGCGAACCGACTTTGCTCTCATTCGTGCAGTATGCGCCCGAAGGGTTTCGAACTGGGAAGGGGCCAAAAATGAGTCAATTCTATTGGCTGATTCTGTCACGATAACCGCCAACTCTGGCTGATTTGTGCAACCTCGGGACTCTATAATCCTTTTACCCACAGCCTTATCTCCTACTGAGTATGCTTTGCAGGACAGTATCGTATTTTATGACGCTAGATACACTAAAATTCACAAGCGAACAAGCGATTAGGGGGGAGGGGCAGAAAACAATCTTTTGCTTGCATCTCAAACGTGAGAAAATGTTTAAATATTAAAAACGATATTTAGATGAATACATTAGCAACATTGTATTGCTAATGCCATTTTCACACCAAGCTCTAAGGGAGAGCCAAATGCATAGAAAGTTTATTAATCTGGATTGTGTGTAGGCAAAGTGAATATTGCTGAAGATCCTGACTATTAGTGTAGCTAAGGATATTTACCTAGGTACTAGGTAACTACCTATAGTTATGCATGGTTTTCAGATCACTGATAATGTCCATCCTACCTTCCCAGTCATCATTTCCATCTTCTAGCTTTTCAGGGACAGACAATATTTGGCCGAATGCCTTAAACTTATTTCATCTCTCGTAGTTTGGGAAGAACATTAAAAGGAATGCAAAAGCACTCCCATACCATTGTACCAGGAATGCGCACGTGATGTCGCTCCAAACTACCCAACTCTACCCCCGACATCCCCACATTTCCCCGGAAATATACACGAACTTCTCTCCTCTCATCCACTCAATCATCTGCCTTCAACAACCACCTCCTCTTTAGTCCACTCACCGCCAAAATACCAGCCCTGTCCATCAAGACTTCAACAGTCTTACAAAAATACACATTCAACACTCCATTGCATTCTTCACAATCTTCCTGCTCCCCGCCCTCGTCCTCGCAGACCCTCATTGCAAAGGCGGCCTCAGACTCCTGTGCTGCCAGAACGCGCAGAAAGGGGAAGATGGATTTAGCGGGCTCTGTTAGTCATATTCCCTCATCTCTCCCTCTCGCGATTCCCGCGGGAATCTTTATTCTGTTTTCCTCCTTCATACCACTTTGATTCTTGTGCATGCCTTCATTTGATGCTTCTAAAATGCAAGCTAATTATAATGAAAACTCAAAGGCAAAGACACAAGTTGGGATCCTCACCCGCTAGATTGCGCAGACATGCAACTCTGCTGTCCTTATTATGTGGTAAGATAAAATGATGTCTCTATCATTTTCGTTTTTGCTGTGGCACGAAAAAGTTAAGGTGTGTGCTGCGCTGATTTATGATGTGTGCCATGTAGCCTGGTCAGCATAGTTTTAGTTCGAAGTGTGTCACGCCTGAAGTGTGATTCGATAGAAGGGTTTTTGTGGAAAGGGAAATTTGGGCGTGGATAGGTGTTAGGTTGCCCGATATTTGGACTTCTTCAAGTTAGTGCCGCTTCGCTTGAGAATTCAATGTCGATAATAGGCTTGATGCGTCTTAAAGAGCATGAGGGATGGGGTAGAAGATGTCTGAGAGCAATAGCGTCGACCTTTATTGCAATGCTCAGAACGAGATCTCCCATTTTCTTCTCAACATTCTCTTGCATCGATGCTCGTTCCTACAATCATCCAACACCCCTCTGCTTTTGCTCCTTCATCTCCTGGAACCAATCAATCAGCTCCATCATATCCTCACACGCCATCAGCTTCGCCCTCTCCTCCTTTCTAAACAGCGTCTTGCCGCGTTGACTCCGATCACTTCCGCCCATCTCCCCAAAGTGATGAACCACCAGCTTGAACGGCAACGGAGCTCTGATAACTCTCTCCATAAATGTCTCCACCGCTTCCCATGGGCAATTCTCATATCCTCGAAACAAAGCCGGGTTCTCAAGTAATCCCCTCGCAGACATGACTCCATCCACGCCAGTGAACTTAGCATGCTCCTTAGCATCAGAAAGCGTGAATACATCCCCATTCGAAAGCTTCGGGATAGTAATATGCTCAGCAACGAGCTTGATAGCATCATGGTTCACAGGCTGGGAACTAGGTGTACTTCTCATTCGACCATGAATTGTGATGAAATCCACCCCTGCTTCCTGCACTGTACGGACAAAATCTACTGTCTCCCTAAGATCCTTATGAACTCTGATCTTGATACTGACTGTCTTCTTATCAGCAAGACCGAGGGACTCTAACGTGGATTTCGCGGAAGAGACCATGGAAGCGACGAGCTCGCGTTTGTGCATGAGTGCGGCGCCAAGAGTCTCGGCACAGGCCCAGGATTGGGGACAGCCGCAGTTGAGATCGATGCCATTCACGTGTGGCGCAATCATGGTAGTGGCTCGCGAAATCTCGAGTGGTGAATTACAGCCAAATTGGGCAATGGTTGGTGGGGCATGAGGAGAGGTGGTGAAGTCTGAGGAGTCAGCGTATAGACGACTATAAATAAAGCCACAGAGCATCAAACAAGTGAACCATGATGGTAGAGGATCTTGAGATACAGCCAAAGGCATTGAGCTCCAGAAGAGAGGTGAAGAAGTGAAGAAGAAAAATATCACGTGCTTACCACTATCACGTGCCATCGCACTCCGGTTGAATTCCTTGGCCAGCATCTGCATCATCAGCCTTCTGGCCTTCAAATCTCCTTCTATATCTTCTTCAAACCACTCACCATAGGTGTCCAAGTTAGATCTACTCCATACAGCGCAACAGTTTCTCGAAATGCGAGCTTCGAGAACTCATTAGAAAGATTCGTCATCTTTTGGTGGAGATGGCTCACCTTGCTGTATCGCACCATTGGAGCAGCGGCATATAAGGGTCGACATTCTGCCTTTGCGATGTCGAAAATCTTGAGTGGGCTATACAGCATTAGTATTCGTATGGGTGAGACAGGGAAGAGGAAAGAGTCATACTTGATGTCCAGGGAAGGAGGACGGAGGTTGAGAGCCTCATCTTGGATGTTTGATTCGAACACGGACATTTCGGATTTTAAGTAGCTCCAATTTATGCATCTCTGAAGATTAGACCAAGTTTAGGATGCGAGTTTGTTGGGCATCATTTTGGATGTTGAACGCGAAGAGAAAATGGGTCGCCAAAAAGGATCTAAAAATGCTTAGCCTGAGTTTTCCACGTCCTGGCTTATATGGGTTAGAGAGAAATTCTTATCAATGTATTGAAAAAGCTTCAAGGTCATATCTTCATGTTTCATTATTCAGTCATGTCTATTCTATCACAAACCGCGTTCTCTATCCCATATCCAGAGCGTCTAAATTCTCCAGATATCTCAGACATCACGTGCGCAGCCAATACAGCGGTGCAATTAACTAGTGCGAAATTCCAAAATTTGGCGAGAACACGAAAAAGGGCGAACAGCCAAATCCTGCCATTGCCTCCACCTCCTACATCACCAATACCTCTCTCTAATGCTTATCCCGTGAGAAATACCTTATTTAACTATCAAATTTCCCTTTAAACCAAGTATTTTGTAGT